>JAVCKT010012863.1:715-15621 GCA_032273925.1 Rhynchotus rufescens
AACTCTTCTTTAGGCCAGCTGCTCTACAGTAAATTTTAGGGGAAGCAGAACAGCAGAGCTGTGAGGGCAGAAGACCCCTAGCTATAATGATAAGTAATTTTATTTTTTCCCTTCTTCTTTTACTGTAGATTTGGAATGGAAAATAATTTACGTGGGTTCAGCTGAAAGTGAAGAGTATGATCAAGTGCTAGACTCTGTTTTAGTAGGACCTGTTCCTGCAGGCAGACACATGTTCGTATTTCAGGTAAGTTTGTTGATCCAGCTGTTTCTAAAAGAGTTGTGTTTATCTGATGTTCAAAGATGACTGTATAAAACTAAGTGGCACCCAAAAAATAATGGTTATCTAGAAAAGTGAGTCATCTCTCTAGGTGTGAGGCACCTTTAATGTCTGTTCCTGAACAGGAACTTTTTGCCCCTGATTCTTCCTCTGCCCCTGACACTTCCATCACATTAACTTCACTTGTGGAATCAATAATTAGAAATATTAATGTAAGTAATGGTCCTGTAGCTGCTGATAATTCTGACCAGTCTAGTATATAAACGTACTCCAGGCCGCTCTGTACTTGAGTGTCAGTTACCTGATTTACACTAGCATGATCAGCTTAGCTCTGCTGCAGCGGGTGGCAACTGCAGTCTGAAGAATTAGGTTAGGGTAGGCAACATCTGCAGAAGGGGTAACCTGTAAATTGTACAACTTGGGCAGAGCAATCATGAAATCAGTTCTGTCTGGCAGGATGACTGTAACACTTGACTAAGCAGGCTAAACTGCATCAGAATATAGTGCATTGTAAAACAAGACAAGTTCAGTAGTAGATAGCGGACATCTAGGAGGGAAGTGTTCAAAATCAACACTGTCTCAGGTAGTCTAGACAATCCTGTGAAATACTATTCTTAAGCCAGAAGTCACTAAGAAAGAGTAACTGAGGAAAGGAAGATTGAAGAGGAATAGTACTAAAATGGCTTAATGTCCTGGTCTTGTTTTCCATTTTAGGTCAGTGAGAGGAAAAATATAAAGCAGTCTTAAGTCTTGCATAAGCTTTTATATCAAAACTTACGCGGTAGTGCAGTTTTCTCTACTTATCCAGTACTAGTCTTGTAAACTGGCAGTAAAATCTTATCAGCTGAAAAATCAGACATAGAGAAGTTTACTGTATAAGAAGCATGCTAGCTTCCCGTGTACTAGAATTCCATGTAACTTGCAAATACACCCTGGAGTACAAATATTTTTCAAAAACTCTACTGAATAAGGCTTCTCTATCACTCCCAGTAATTATTAACTTTTTTAAGAAAAATCATTGAGCCTGGTGAGACAAATGCGTAAGGCATCTTGATTGAACATGTAAGTCCCAGTTACCTGAAGTCTTCCAGGTACAAGTGAAATGTAAAAATAAAAGGAAACTTCCTTACACAGGGTAGGCTAAAGGAACAGCAATTAGGATGAGGCTGGAAGTTACACTTAGCAACCACATAGGTGTAAAGGAAAATGCCTGTTTGGTTTTGGAGCTGAGCCTAATCTTTCCTTACAATAAATAAAGCAGATGCTTATCAAACTCATCCTTTATTAACAGTTCCTCTATTTTCAAGCTGCTTTAGTTTATGGCATTAGTTGATCAGAAGCAGATGATGCTCTATTAGTCTTGAAAGGGGCTCCCCTGTAGCACTTTATAAATGCCAGGTAATTTCTCTGGATAGTGTTCTAATTTAAAAGATGTCTTAGTTCTAATCTAAAAGATGCAGTAATCCCAGTTAAGATGCAAGCCTTCATTGGTGATGGGAAGGTGTTTATAAAGGCATATGTTAGTTGCACCACAGTAAAGCCTTGCAAGTGAAATAGATGTGGCTTGTAGTTCCTGTAGGATGGTCTCATCAACTATGGCTATAAATGACACTGCAGTTAAATGTGGAGTAGGTGTATAAACATCTTGCTTAGATGGGAACAGGTACTCTTAAGAGATTCAGTACACTCTATGTTAGGATAAATTATCCCTTTTATTTCTTATGGAAGTAAGAATGTGATGCAAATACATGAGACTTCAAGAGAGAGAGCAGCAGAATGGAGATGAGGGGAGGACTCTAATGTGTACATAGGAGGCTACCAAAAAAACCCATCCATTACTGTAAGAAGCATTTGCTGATGACAGAGCTCCTTTACTTACCAAACTGAAGCTGCCTGGGAGATGAAGGGAACTAGTGAGGAAATGCCAGGAAGTGCATAATGTAAAGAGATGGCACAGAGAAAGGAACCCCTGCAGAGACCTAAAGACTTGCGGATTATCCTCTGTTGTAGTTTTTTATGAAAACTGCAGAAGCAGCTAGTAAAATGGAGTGCCACACAGCAACAATACCATGGGTGATAAAACTGCCTTTGTGAAATGAAAGCTGTGTCACTTAGAAGTTGGTGTCCTAGGCAGAAGATGGAGCACTGTGTTTCTCAGACTTACACAATCAGCTCTTTTAATAAGTAGTGAAACTTGATTCCTCCTCTAATCCAACACACTTGACAACTAGTAATAAATTTGGAGGGATTTTAGAGTCCTTTAAGGAGGAATATGACTTATCTCTAACTTAGCATTGAGGTAGCTTCTCTGCAGTAATGGCTGTGTGCATACATGTGCTCCAGGTGGCCTTCAACTACCTTGCACTTTGACATCTACTGTGAGTGATTACATGAATTCTGTAGCTTTCTAACATAAGAAAGGCATATTCAGGTAGTGGTTTCTGTGTGGAAGCTATGAAGGCTCGTGAAGAGCTTTGACATTCAAGGCATGAAGATCAAAATCTGTGAAAAGTATTTGTAAACAGTGCTCAGTTTCTGTGATGTGCAGCCAAAGTTTGGGAGCTGAGTAGGATTGGGAAGGAACATTGCTGTGGGCTCACAGCCCTATCCTAGGATATTATGGGACATATGATGACAGTGGGAGCCTGGAAGAGCTAAAAATCTCAGGGTGTGAGTGAAGTTTTATGGAGGTTTAATGAAGCAGTATCCGTTTGCAATATATTGTTCTGTAATTGCCCACTGTGGAGTTCTAAGTCATCATGTGGTTCTGGGCAGTGATAGTGCAAGACTGCTGAATTAAGGTAGTGGTTTCATCTGTACTGGCTGTTCTGGTATTTTCTTGGAGCCTCTGCAATACTCCTACTTCTTGGTCATCTTTTCCACTTCTTTGTACAAGATAGGAGGCCATTTGGGCATTGTCTATTCCTGCAGGACTGGAGGAAGGTGTTTTCTACTTAGTTCCTTTGCTGTTTCTCCCACTTCTGTATGCCCAGATCCCACCAGCAAAGTAGCTGCAGCTTCCTTTAAAAATCTAGGCTGGCTTGAAAGCTCAGAACTCAAGTCTTAACAAAGAGCAGAAGCCACTGATGCGTGGCCACAGGATCCCAAATTTCACAGTGCTAGAGAACAACGGCAGTGAGGGAGAGAGCAAGAATTAATCCTATTCATGCTCTGTCTTCAGGCCGGATTCATTACATTTGAGCCTTTCTAACATGGGTTGTTGATACTAACTTACACAGCACTGGTGGTGCTCATTTAAATATGAGGTGCTTTCATTAATGCTTAGATTGCTGTGACCTTTAAAGCAAATAAACCATCATGTTTTATTAAGTTTTGCTAGAAAGCACCTTAAAAGATGGATTTAAGCCATGTTTTGTGAGGCTGTTTTCAGTAATTATCAATGAACTGCAGTGCCACGGTAAGTCAAGACAAGGAGGATGATGGTTGCCTCAATCAGAATCATGTACGGGTTGGAAATGTATTTCCTCACATGTCTCAGGGCAAAGATGCACTTAACTGCGTATGTTTTAACAAACCTGGTGTGGGGATGGAGGCACGGAGTCATGGCACACAATATGACTGCTTTATAAGTAATGATTTTTCTAAGGAATGGTGCCTTAAATTAGGGGTATCTGTTTTTCACAATGCAGGTGTATTTTCTTATGAATACGAAGAAGACCTTAAAGCTTGCACAGAGTATACTTAGTGCTAAGACTAAGAGCCCCCTGCTAGACAGCCATATTGTATTGTTTTTTTATTGTAATCAACTTTTTCCCTTTCCCATTTAGGCTGATGCACCAAACCCAGGGCTTATTCCAGATGCAGATGCTGTAGGTGTAACTGTTGTGTTAATTACATGCACCTATCGAGGTCAAGAATTTATTAGAGTTGGCTACTATGTAAACAATGAATATACTGAAACAGAACTGAGGGAGAATCCACCTGTAAAACCAGACTTTTCCAAGGTAAGACGTATTTCCCAAGGAAATAGTTCCACTGGATTGGGAAAAAAGCCTTCTGAGTTTGCATAAGGGGAGGAGGATGTAATGTGAGAGTGCTTCTTTGGGGAGTAAAATCCATATTAGTACCAGACTTTTCCTGTGACTTTCATGCCGAGTTGCCAATGGCTGTAACTTGCTGCCCTACAGTAAACTGTATTATCTTGAAAATGACTTCAGTGATTTGTTCTTTTTTTTTTTTCCTCCTATATTCATGCATGTAACATCCCTTCAAAGGGGAGAATGAGGGTTGTCCCTTTCTTGCTGGGCACAAGTATAATCCCTGTATTTTCTTCCCTCTCAGCTGCAAAGGAATATTTTGGCGTCTAATCCCAGAGTCACAAGATTCCACATTAACTGGGAAGACAACACTGAAAAACTGGAAGATGCAGAGAGCAGTAACCCCAACCTACAGTCCCTGCTTTCCACAGATGCGTTACCTTCAGCATCAAAGGGGTGGTCGACATCAGAAAACTCGCTAAATGTTATGTTAGAATCTCATATGGACTGCATGTGACTAACCACCGTCGTTTTGGTACTGTACATGTGTTAAACTGAAAACAACCAGAACTATTTCCCTCCAATTCCATAAGTACATAGTTGACAAGCAATGTGAAGAACTTGTTTTAAAACATCCTGTAGAAAGTTTATAAAAGAACAGTATTTGAGCAAATTGTGGAATATAAATACAACTATTTTTAAGTAACTGCTTTTTTCTCTAATGTGTTATTGGTCTAAACTAAACCCAATTAAAGTATACCTAGTCTCTTCTCCCCTTCTCCCCTTTACCTTGTAAGCACTATTAAAAGGTGAAAGTTAAAACATTCAGGCAAAATTAAGCAATAATGACTTGTCCTAATCGCTAATAATATTAAGTGCCCTTTAATAGCAGCTTAAGAACAAAGCTGTTATTAGATGAAGCTCAAAGAAAAAAGTGCTCTCAAATATACATGTGTGTGTATATATGTATCTCCAAAAATATCCTCTCAGTGTGAAAGCAGCCTGCATAGTGTAATTTTAGGTGCAAGGTTCTCTTTCTTGTCAAGGCACATACTTGTTACTTAAAGCATGCACTTTGGGATTTGCCATCTGCTACCTCAGATTTTTGGACGTTCTTTTTAAAATCTCTTGCTGTTTAGACAAATTGTGGGTTAATGGCCAGTGTTTCAGTTGGATTTAGGTAGGTACCTAAATCCAAGGAATGTCTTTTCAGTCACTCTTAATAGTATTCTCAGTTGGTTGAAAGGCTTCAAGCAATTATTAAACATCAGTAGGAATGGCATAAGTACTTAATGTTCTTCTGCAAGATGATTATGTACAATTGCTAGTTGGTAATTTTCTTAAAGTGTGCTTTATTCTTACAGTCTTTTTAGTATTTAGGAGTTTTAAATGCCTTGCTCTTTTTCAGTTTTCTAAACATCTGCAACTTAAGACTGTTCAGTGCTGTGTACCCTCTTGGGCCTTGGTGTAAATCAAGCTGCAGCCACTGTTGTGGCAGGTACTGCACCCCCCAGAAGTCCAATGCCTGCCCTGGAGGTCTTGCAGCCCTCTTACCTGAGGCATCCTTGAAGATAAAAGCTAGAGAGTAAATTGTAGGGACTTAGTCCTATCATGATACTTAACATGTTAGTTAGTCCTTCTACTCCTCATCAGCCTTACTATAAATGTATATTATATGTGACTACCTAGGCACTTAGAAATGTAACCTGTCATATTGGATTATGATTGTGTAGTTCACATGGTACAGGTACCCAGAAACACTGTTGAGCCTCTGTGCGTTCTAGACCCTTAAGGTAAAGCTGAACTTCCTGATGCCTGGCAGACAGTATTGCTCTGAGTAAAAATAGGAACCTAATTGGGATGAACATGTCCTAGGGAGTTAACATTTCTGTCTTTCACACCAGCAGTGAAATTGTCCTCTTTTATAATATATGTATACATAATATGTATCTTAAAATCATTTTTTTCACTGAGATGCTGAAAGGAATAACTTGATCTAAATGTACACAAACCTGCTTTTTTTTTATATGGAAAGCCTGCTGTGTATATGGCAGCTGAATAAGTGACTTGTGCTGGAACTCACTTCTATGTTGAAGGCTAAGTGTCCTGTATGCTCTTGAAAATTGCCCTGAAACTGTTAACGTGACAACTAGCAATTTAAAATATTAACACTTAAATAGCTGAATGATTTAACTGGTACGCAAACCAAACCATTACTTCATTTGCAAGTTGAAATTATGTGAACTCCCTAAGAAAATGTATCTTTGACTTTCATTTATATTACCACTTCAAGATATAGAATGACATTTTACTTTTTTACTACCTTGGGGTGTTCTATTTAAGCTCTCTCTTAAGTGTAAGCAGTGTAAATAAGTTACTTTCTGAAAGGCTGACAAGCTAACGAGGACAAATTTGTTTTAAACTCCTGCTAGTATTTAAAATCATAATTGCCATTCAGACCCCTTGTATTTGTTGATATCAGTGATTGAAACGAAAGCCTAACCCTGTGTGAGTGTAAGCAGCACCCCTGCGGGCAGTGTGCAGGCCTCTGCCTGGCAAGTGCTGCCCCGTGCTGGCAGCTGCCCACAGCCCAACACAAAATACACAGCGCCGCTTCACCCAGCGAGCTCCTCGCTGTAGGGAAAGCAGAGCCACCGCTTGCTCTGAGAGAGAAAATCCAGCCATGCACACGTGAGCTTGGGGGCACCAAACTCTGAACTGGACCTGGTGGACCACTGCACTGCAATAGAACAGACCTGGTGTATGTACCAGGTGTAGCTGAGCCAGCACAGGAGCTAAGAACTTCACATTACTGGTCTTGATGGGAACTAAGAAAGAGCAAAGGCGCCTCAGGCTCTGTAAGAGAGCCTCTCTTGCTGGGCTTTGTGAAACACACACTGAATGTGTCTTTCTGGTCTTCAGCAATGCTGTCCCCATCACAGCTTTCCACAAGGGTTTTACAAACGTCATGGTCCTGGGCAAAATCAAACTCCCCAATTTCAAATTTAAGAAACCAAATTCCTGTTCTGCAGCCCTGATCATCAGGCAGTGCAACAGCACAAACTCGGTGGCACCAAAAGCTAGTGGATTTCAGTGATCTCTGTACACAGATGTGTTCCTGCTGCTATCTCTAAAGCTTCAAAACAGACTTTTTCCTGTGACATACAGACAGCTAGTGCAGCCAGTGTAATGTTACAGCTTCCAGGTCAAAGACAAACTCATCCTCCCACGACCCTTTAGCTGCAGAGGCCACCTGCAAGAAAAGGAAATGCTGCAGCTTCCACTGCCAACACGGCGGTGATGAACGGCACTGTTTTGACTCTAGCTAGACTCAGTTCAATTAGCTGATTGTCACGATGCTAATCAGACAAGAAGTAGATGGATCAACACACCAGCATCATGGATGGAAAATGGGTTTTTATGTTTAGGTTGGCAGGAAGGGCACCTCTTCCCCTTAGAGTCACTGTGATTTGTTCGTGTATCACCTTCCATCTAAATCACTGACACTGTTCAAACGTGAAGGAGCCAGAAGCACAGAGCCCAGCTCCATCATAATGGAGACCTGGAATTTAACTAACTCTCCAGTGGCTTTGCAGAGCTCCCCTGGAAGGCCAAGCCTTAGTCCTGGTTGGAGGGCTGCAGCAGCCCACATACTCCCTACAAGAGCCACAGGGACTCAGTTCCGAGCCCATCGCCCATTTGTATCCTTGAGATTCCAATCCAGGAGGGACCTGCTGGTCTAGTTGGCTACGTTCCTCTCTGCAGAATTGCCCACTGCCACCTGAAGATGGGAGCAGGAAGAAAAGGGAAAAACCCTCAGGCGCTGCAAGCACCTCTGCATCCGCCAGGGAAGGAACCATGAGGAGCTGCTAAACCTCGGAGCTTCCATGTGGGCGGCTAGAGGAGCTCTCCCCTCCTGGCACCTCGGTGCACACAGGGGCCCGCGCGTTTCCCGTGCCAGGGGCTGCCCCTTGGCCGAACGCCACACACAGGAGCTACAGTGGCTTGGATTAGGCCCTTCTGTTGGTGTCCACGTCTCCAGCTCAAGTTCTGCTTCTTGAGAGCTGGTTCTCTAATGTGCGGTATGAAGCAGGCTACAGAAGACAGAGGAGGGGAGTTTTACTTAACTTCTCAAGCAAGAAGAGTATCTATCTGAGGAGGAGGAACCTGCCAGAGTCAGGAGCGAGGCAGTGTTGAAGGCAAAGCAGGGCTGTGCCATCGGAGAGCACAGGCCCTGGAGGGGAGGGAGGACACACGGCGGTGTCTGTGGCTACCGGAGGTGGGATGGGGCACCCGTGACCATGGCGTGGCTGGCGGGACTGGCCCTGCAGACAGATCCTTAAGCTGCACATGGGCTAGAGCTGAGGGAAGAGGCACCAGCACCGTTGTGTCAACAGCACCGTGAGGAACTGAAATGCTCTGAACTTGAGTGGTTCTTGGGTCTCCCTCCAGAGACCCCTTGGATTAGGAGATGATCAGATGATCATGTAGCAGGGTCCTCTGCTTTGTTCTCAGCTCACTGCCAAGCCGTGGCAGACCTGTGCTGGTGCAAACAAGGAAGGAGCAGGAGGCTGTGTGGCGCAGCAAGGGCAATCTTGAAGACCTCTAGGATCACTCAGGATCCGCTGCTTGGAATGGCAGCCGGTTCCATGGCAGGAGAGGCGAGTCCACGCAAGGCCTTGCTCACAGCCCTATGCCAAAGCACACGGGACCCACAGCACTGTCTCCAGCCAGCCAGGCCAACGTGCACTAGAGCTGCAGGTCCGCACAGGGTTCCCTGCGCAGCCCCTCTGCGGAAGGACACGACACCAGTCAAAACCGCAGAGCTCCGAAGGGGCAGAAATCCACAGGGAGGCGGCAGTGACTGGCCAGGCCTCCCGCGAGCCCCCGGCTCACCAAGAGCAGCCTGTGCAGGTCCCCATCCGGCCACGGTGACGCTCCACCCCGATCAAGCTCCAGGGAAAACGCGGGATTCTCCTGCTGGGGATGCTCTGGGCCCATGTGCAGGAGCAGCCTTATGGCTACAGGGACATGCTGGCACTGCAAACCGGCTGTCTGAGCTCGGCGGTACGGCTGGAAGCCAAGGAGAACCCTCTAAGTGTCTCCTTCCTGAGAGCTGTGCATCGTTTGTGAGGGAATACGGGCATCCGAGTGACTCCTTGACATTCTCAGACGAGGTCTTAAATAGGAAGAAATAATCATGCCACTTAGAACTAGTTTCCAAAAGGACAGGGAGACCTAGACTCGTCATCTAAAATGCTAATATACTCCCAGGGCAATAGAAAAAGTCAATCAGGAGATTTCCAAAGTAAGATCTGATAAGGAACTACCAATAGATAGTCCCCTAGAAGAATTACAAAACCTCCTTGGACTGTCAAATTATTTTATATCTCATTCTTCCATGTTCTAAGATAACTGCCGCTAAGATAACTGGTCACTTAAAGAAGCTTCCTCTCATCGAAGAGCAGAAGCTGTTCATTCCAGGTGTGCCATTCCAGCAAGGAAAGCAGAACAACTCAGTAGTTCCCTACACTCACCATTTGGAGCTTCTGCACGAAGAGCAAGTTCATAAAATTACGTGCTCTAGGTGACCCTGCGTGTGCAGGGGGGTTGGACTCGATGACCTCTGAGGTCCCTTCCAACCTTGGGCATTCTATGATTCTATGAAAATCAAGGTGTTAGGTACAGACATACTGATAAGAAGTGGGATACTTCTCTTACAGGGATGACAACGAGAAGGATCCAAACACCAGGGCTGGAGATGAAAGCTTCAGTCAGCAATTCCAACCATGGAAAGGGGCCCTGAAGTTAACCTAGGGATAATTAGATTTCCAGCAAGGATCCAAGCTTCATTTAATATGAGAGTCCTTAAGAATTTCGAGGTGGAAATTTGGGGCAAATATTGTAAAAAGGGGGAAAAGATTATTTAAGTGGCTCTGAAGACTCAGGAGGGCCGCTTCACAAACAAGACCCATCTGCATGCACCAGGAGAGTCCAGAGAGCACATGAGGAGAGCGCGTGCACCAGAGCAAACTAGCGCCCTGCCGCAGCGCCCACTTGCACAGCAGTGTCTCTGAACGCAGCAGCCACGGCTGGGCTGGAAAGCGGAGCCCAGGGCAAATGAAGCCACATGGGAGACAGGGGAGTGAGGCAACGTCGCCAGCAGCACCCCGTTGGAGCAGGGCTGGTAACGGCTGGCAAGGGGACAGGGTCACCCTGAAACACCCGGCAAAACTGTCCCCCGGGCACTGCCGGCCCCTTGGCGAACATGTACATTACCCAGCCCGCCCTCGCTTGTTAACACGGAGCACAAGGGGGAGAAAAGGTTACACTGAGCTAAAATACTGTCTCCGGCTTCTTTCCAGAAACATTTGTCAACAACTTGAATGGCAAACTAGAGGCATTTGTACTTCGTAACAGATTTCCTGCACGCAAGCGTGTAAACAAGTTCAACATCATGTTTCAACAGCACTTAAATAAACTGTTGCGCTTGCACCACTATGAAAACCTAGTACACGCAGGTACACATAGCTAGAAGAGGGAAAGATTTATTTTCTGGTTTTGCCAGGTATAAACAGTGCTGCTGTTTCCCAGCCATAAAATGGAGGGCAGCACTGCCAGAAAAAAGCCCACTCCAGTTAGATGCACTGAGACCTTTTTTTTTTCTTTTTGGCCCCTAATTATTTCAAGATGTTTAATGTAGCTGTCATATTCTCAAATGGAATAATTTATAAAGGTGATCTAAGTCTCTATACATTGTCCCCAGAAAGGCTTTGTAAAGATTCCTGGCATTTTCAGCTATCTGGGACATATCTAAAGTTAAAAGTACGAAGAGCAAAACAAAAGAAAAGAAACAAACAGAACCAGGACACCCCCACTCTCCAAAACCATCTCTATGAGTCCTCGGCACAGCAGGGTGTTCTCAGAAAGCGAGCAGAACTCTAAAGGGCTCCCAAGCACCAACCATACGGCTCCAGACCCTGCTCTGCCCGGGAAGCAGCAAGAGGAGCCCCCGGCAGCTCCACGGCCGCAGCCCCGGGGGCAGGACAGCCCTTCCCCTCCCAGACCCACTGGGATGTTCCTGGTCCCGCTACGAACGCCCTCATCCTGCACACTCCATGGAAACCCCTGGCATCCCACCCGGAGCAGCTCGTACTTGCACTTGCAGATCCAATCCCTGCATCCCTCACTCCGTGGAAACCCATGGCGTCCCACCCACGGCAGCTCCTACCTGCGCTTGTCGATCCAATGCCCGCGGTGAGCACAGAGCGCGGCGTGATCTTCACCGCGTACTTGAGGAACTGGGATTTGCCCGTGCCCGGGTCTCCAACCAGCAGAAGATGGGATTCCCCTGGGGGAAAAACGGTCATGTAGGAGGACGTGGCACACACACAGAGCAAGATACACACAGAAAGGATTTAAGTAGTATTTTTCATTCTTGATCTAATATCAGCACTACATATATGATAGGATAAGTGATTCTCTTCAAGACCGTATTATTGCATGCCATAAAGGCAATAAATTTAGAAATTTAAATGCTGGAGCATCAAGATAATATTGCACGCGTACGTACGCCAATAGTGTTTTAGAGTTCTTCTGACCTACACAGACTGACCTGTGTCCCAGCGGGCACACGGCACATTTGCCATCTAATAACAACAGGAGGAGAATCAGCAGGCAGAAACCATACAGGGACAGATCCAAGGGAGATGTGCTCACAATCACAGATGGAGAAATCTGGCACTTGGAAGTAAAATGAATCCTTTCATTTTTCCTTCAGTGTACTACAGAGATCCATATTAAGGAAACATTAATATTCCATGCTTTGATGCCAAATACTACTGGGAATATTCTACTAGAAGTCACTTCAAGATGTCACTTCTACAGTAAAAAAGTGAGTTTATGTTTTATCTAAGGCAACTGCCTTTCATACTGAGGATACGTACAGGATGTATGAGTCCTGAAAACATCCTCTCAATGGATTTTATTTGAAAAAATTAATATCGAAAGAGGAAGTCTAGACATTATTCTGGAGAGCTTCTGGAAGAAGAGTCAGCTTTGATGAGAACTGCTCTCAGCCAGGTGGGTGGGGTGGTTACCCTTCTGCAAGGCTGCCCAATGGAGGTCGGAGCGGGGAGGCCGGGATGGGATGTGGGGAGGCTGGGATGGGATGTGGGGAGGCTGGGATGGGACGCAGGGAGGCCGGGATGCGCCGCGGGGAGGCCGGGAGCGGGAAGGAGGGTGCTACGAACCTCTGACGCGCGTGCCGGCTGCGTCGACCCTGGGCACGCCGCCCGCCAGCACCAGCGCCACCGCCAGCTTCACCAGGTAGAGGCCGAACACCTGGGGGCAGAGGCTGGCCAGGATCTCGTTCCGCCCTGGAACGGCAGCAGAGAGAAGGGGCGCTCGGCTTCAGGGCCCAGCAGCAGGACGGGCAGGGCAGCAGGCTGGCTGCACCGACCGAGCGGCGCGCTGGAAACCCCGAGCAGAACGTGAGCGTTTCTAAACTCCCACCTACTCCTCTGACATCTCCCCTCCAACACGGCTGAGCTGGACAGTGAAGAAAACTGAGCCACAGCTGAAACTGAGGATTTTGGCCTAAATCTGTGCACCATATTGCTGTGGGGCTCATTTTCACTGTCCTGAATCTCCTTCTCCTTTGACCCATCTGTGCTCTCCATCTCTCCTTCCTCCCATGTTGTCTTTGCAGCAACAGAATGTTTCAATCTGCTCTGATAGTTCTGCTGGCTTGGGCAGCATATAACAATTAATTCTGTCCTTTGAAATCCTGATACTAACAGCACAGCAGGGATCACAGTTTTAATACCATAAATTGCTTTCACTGGTAGAAAACAGATCGGAGCAACCAATTTTGAGTTGTTAGCATAACGTTTAAAATTTGAATGCAAGTCCATGCAAACCCTCAGAGAGATGTGGTAAAACATGCAGAGGCTTGAGGCGGGTGTCCCTTGTGCTCTCTGTGCCTGGGACACCTTGGTGTGATACAGGGCACCTTAGACTCGTTGGTCAAGTCTGATCTCTGTCCTCAGCACAGGGGCTGCAGTTCAGACAGACAGCGTGGAAGGGACAGGCCAGGCAGCAGCATTCTTCCCGTTGCAGTTCCCCTGCAGCTCCCCCCATCTGCTTATTTGTCCCGAATGAGGAATACTGCATAAAACCACTGCCCACGCCAGGCTTTCCAAAGTCGTCCTGAGAACAAGGGATTAACTGGGACTTTCAAAAAGGGATCCTGGATTTCTCTCTGAACCAAGGCAGGTGGGAAATGTCCTCTATCCAAGCAGCAGCAGCCGCCTAGCCCTCAAACTGCCTTCTGGAACATGCACTCCTGGAGAATTCCTCGGCTTTTGAGGACTGCCAACTTCTCACAGGAGTACTCTCAACTGCTGTGCTAACGTGGGCAGCTCTGCCGCCTCCTAACGCGGGCGGCTGTTCCTCCCTGTTGGTATTTTTGGAAGAGTTCTTCCAAAGAACTCTGTCGCTTCAGAGTTCTGAAAAGACAAGGATATTGGGACAGGGCAGTGCAGCGACGTGGGCCCTATGGAGCCCGCGGGGCCTTCCCGCCGTGCAGAGAGGGGCACTCGGAGGCGCCGATGGTGCCATGGGCAGCGGCGGCCGCTTGGCTGCGGCTCCGGCCTGGGATGCCCCGTGGGTCGGCAGCCTCCCCGACACGAGCCTCGAGCTCCGGGAGCATCACGTTAAAGGTGGGATGTGCTAAGCTCAGGGACAAAGACTGCAGCCTTGATTCTCTGCCTGCAAAGACACAGGGTCCCAGGTCTAACCTCATAGTCAACAAAAGCGTTCTTTTTTTTTTCTTTCTTTCTTGGTTATAAAACACCCTTCTATTTTTTTCCCCCTAGTACTTACATTATTTCTCATTTCTTACTAATAAATGTTCCATAGAACATTTGAATGGAAAGTTCAAAAGAAGAAAGACTAAGGCAGCACATTTGGTACTGTTCCTTCATCAACTTTTAAGTAAGAATTTCATGGTTTTGTACTGAAAAGAATATATTAATAGGTGGTGGGATAGGACAACAGGGAAAAAACGTGGTCAGCTTCAGTATTTTCACTCCTGACTTCATATACATCTGAACATGAGTCCTACCTTTACATCTTCAGCTACTAACCTGCTAGGGGATCATCCCTATGCTTTTCCCAGAAGTCCTGGAACTCCTTGCGGACGTCGCCATCCATGGGGCCGCGCGCGAGCTGCTCGTTGTTCACCTGCACGTAGTTGGCCTTGAGCACGAGCTCCAGGTCGCAGCGCACGTCCTGCTGGAAGGGCCTCCAGCGCTGCAGCACCACGCCGTACACCGTGACGTCGTCCCCTGCGGGCGGCACCGCCGCGGGACACCCGGGCTGGCCTCGCGCCGGCACCGGCACCCGCAGCACCCCGCGATAACAGCCCCCCGCAGCCCGTCAAACCGACCCCGAGAGCCAGCGGGCCCCAGCAGCCGCTTCCCGCAGCCGCTGAACTCTAAACCAGACGCTGTCGAGATTCGCAGAATCACAGAATCATAGAATGCCCAAGGCTGGAAGGGACCTCAGAGGTCATCGAGTCCAACCCCCCTGCACACGCAGGGTCACCTAGAGCACGTGGCACAGGGCTG
>JAVCKT010012870.1:0-14719 GCA_032273925.1 Rhynchotus rufescens
CGCCCCCCGCGCGCGCCCCGCAGCCCAAGCGGCCGCCCGAGCCCGGCAAGGGCAGAGCGGCGCCGCCCAGCGCGGCGGGCAGGAAGGCGAAGGCGATCCGCAAACTGACCTTCGAGGACGAGGTGACCACGTCGCCCGTGCTGGGGCTGAAGATCAAGGAGGGCCCCGTGGAGGCGCCCGCCAAGGCGCGCGGCGGCTGCCGCCCGCTCGGCGAGTTCATCTGCCAGCTCTGCAAGGAGGAGTACGGCGACCCGTTCGCGCTGGCGCAGCACAAGTGCTCGCGCATCGTGCGCGTGGAGTACCGCTGCCCCGAGTGCGACAAGGTGTTCTCGTGCCCCGCCAACCTGGCCTCGCACCGCCGCTGGCACAAGCCGCGCCCGCCGCCGCCCGCCAAGGCGCCCGCGGAGCCGCCGCGCGCCGCCGGTACCGGCAGCGGCAGCGAGCGGGACACGCCGAGCCCCGGCGCCGAGGAGGGGCCGTTCGGCTGCCCGCGCTGCGCCAAGCGCTTCCGCCGCCAGGCCTACCTGCGCAAGCACCTGCAGGGCCACCCGCCCGCCGCGCCCGCGCCCGCGCGGCTCTGCCCGGTGTGCGGCGAGGCCTTCCCGAGCCGCAGCGGGCAGGAGCGGCACCTGCGGCTGCTGCACGCGGCGCAGCTCTTCCCCTGCAAGCACTGCCCCGCCACCTTCTACAGCTCGCCCGGCCTCACGCGCCACATCAACAAGTGCCACCCGTCCGAGAACCGCCAGGTCGTCCTGCTGCAGCTGCCGCTGCGCCCCGCCTGCTGAGCGGCCCCGCCGCAGCCGCACATGCCTTGGACCCTTTTTTTGTTTTGTTTTTTTTTCTCCGCCGCTCCGAGCTCTCGGTAGTATCAAAAAAAAAAAAAACATGTTTTTCACCCCCCCCCCCCCTTTTTCTTTTTATTTTTTAAAAGGGGGAAAAAATGCTGTAGAAACTGCCTTAACTGTGACACGCCGCCCGCCCCTTGTCCCGTCCTGCCCGTTATGTTTTATATTATTATTTCTCTCCCCTCCGTGCCCCAGGTAGCTCCACTGGTTTGACTTTTTGATCTGTATATGTTGGTGGGGTTTTTAGAGTAATTATGTTTATTTATTGGTTATTTATTTATATTGATTACGGAGATTCGGTTAATTATTTGGCCGCGGGTTGTTTCCATGTGCTTTTTTTTTTTTTTTCTTTTTTTTTCCTTTTTGTCTCTCGCTCCCCGGCGCCCTCCTGCCATTTCACTGTGCTTTTTAGAAGATCTTTTCCGTTTTTCTAAAAGGATCTGCTAAAAAAAGAGGAAAAAAAATGAGAAAAAAAGAAAAAAGGTTTTAACTTTTATACCTAGAATAACACACAACCGTGACCGTTTTATCCTGCGCAACCGGCAGCTCTTACTTTTAGATGCGATCTCTTTTTCTACACACATTATTTTCGTATCCGCTAGCTATTTATAGAGTGCTTCGATAGGACCGTTCCGACTGTATAATTATTTACTATTCGGAAATAAAAATATTTTGCAGTTGACGCGCGCTCGGCTCGCGCCGCCGCCGCAGCTCCCGGCTCGGGGGGCAGCGGGCAGGGGCCCTTGTTGCCCCCACGGGGCCCGGCTCGGGGGGGCAGGTGGTACCGCGGGCGGGTCGGGCCGGGCCGGGCCGGTTCGGGGGAGGGGCGGTGCCTGCGCGGGCGGCTCCGCGGGGCGCTCAAGGGCTGCGGTTAAACGGGGTCCGAGGGGTCGGGCGCGGAGCGGGGAGGCTGCCCGGACCCTGCAGCGGGTTGAGCCCCCGCGCACGAACATCCCTCCTGTGCCCAAACATCCCCTCTGGGCCCGAACATCCCCCCCGCGCCCGAGCATCCTCTCTGCGTCCGAACATCCCTCCTGGGCACGAATATCCCTCCTGTGCCCCAACGTCTCCTCCGTGCCCGAACATCCCTCCCGCGCACGCTCAGCCTCCCGCGCTGCTCCTCCCGCGCGGTCCGGTTTCCCCATGGGAACAGTTGGAAAATAGTTTGCAAACTAGTCGGTTTAGGGAAGGGTTTTAACGCACGGGGAGACTCTTCCTCCTCGGATGTTTCAGCAGCGTCGGAGGCTGCTTGGAGCTCTGCACTGCGATAAAGGACACGCTAAACACCGTTGTCCAGCGCGGCACCGGAACGACTTGTCGGTCTCGGGGGCAAAGACGGGAGTCATCGGTTCGTTTTCTGCTTTTTCTTTTTTTTTTTTTCTTTTTTTTTTTTTTTTTTTCTGTCCTTCACGAATTAATCGTTTTCCAGAAGTAGCTTGAAAGAAAAACAGCAGCTCCCGAGAACGCCAAAGAGCCGCCGCTGGCGGGCACCGGAGCGCCGGCAACGCCGCGCGCGGCGAGGCTGCTCCCGCGGCGCCCGCCCCGGGAAGGAGCCTCCACCGGCCTCCTCCTCCACCCCGACCGGCCCCGGCCGAGGGAAGGAGGCCCTGGGAGCGGAGCAGGGCGCCCGCCTCGAGAGGGGAGGGTCCCCCCCGAACCGGGTTCCCCCGGGGCTGCCCACGGCCCCGCACCTCATCCGCCCCGGCCCCGGGGCCGCCATGCGGATCAAGCGCCGCCAAAGGAAATTCCAAGATTTCTGACATCATCAGGAAAATAATAATTTTTATTGGCTTTTATTTTAAAAGTCTTCCCTGAATTAGATTTACATTGCTCTAAAGAGAAAAAATCAGCTTTATTCAGAAAAAAAAAATGCCCTTGACATCAGCTTAGACAGTTATTGGATAACCAAGACCAAGACTGCCTCTCCTACCTAGCCATGAAATACAGTGATAATAAATTAAAATACACATTTTATTTTCTAATTTGCCCTATGGACACACAATCAGCAAAAGGCAGAGGCAAAAATTTCAAGGGGGAAAATCAGGGCGGCTGCCACTAAAGAAGTGGATATTTCAGAGAGCCACCAGCGAAATGCCAGGCCAGCGTGACGCTCCCGTCAATATTTATCCAGCAGAATTCCTTATTTACAGGGCAGCGAGGCAGGCTGCTGCTGACATGAAAGGAGACAGACGTTCACGTTAACACATAAGTGGAAGTGCAAAAAACCGGGGTCCCAACGGTGCATTTTGCCTCACAAACAAATGCCCTTGGAGAAGGAGCCCCGTTAAGTTTCACGCTGTGCATCCGCACAGGGGAGCATGGGGAGAACAATGGCCCCCAACGGGGCAGGAAGCAGCCCAAGGAGGGGCAGGAAGACAAGAGTTATCGGACACAAAATGCACCTGGGCTGGGAGAGGCTCCTGCCCGAAACATGAGGGCAAAAGGGAAGCCCTGCGCAGCACCCACGGACACCAAAAAGAGCCCGGCAGCCCCCGCGCCGCGGGAGCCTCCAGCTCCTGCTGCGCCAGCCACGATTCCCACCCACTGGTGGATTCTCCCCTTCATGGACACAGGGTTTAGGCTCCTGTTTGCCTTATTTCTATAGTGCTTTTTATTTAACTATAAGAAGTTTTCTCCTCTCAGCACTGAGGACTCAAGCAGGCTGAAGGACCTCTCCAACTCGTAGCCACGATTTGCTGGCTGCGCCAGGGGCCAACAGGACACGGCCTGTGCTCGAGGGCGCTCAACCCAACTGGGTTCTCCTGAAGACGCTTCCATTTGCAAGTGGCCGCCCAGGCTCCCTGTCTGCCCCAGGCCTTGGGAACGGCAGATCCCACAGCTCCGCAGAGCCTGCGCTTAGGAGGCCGCTTTGCTGCCGCTCGGTTTTCCCTGAGCCCAGAAAACGCGGCTAGTGCCCCTTATGCAACAGCAGCAATGCTCCCCGTGACAAAGCGCCCCGTGGTGCTGAGGAGGAGGGTTTCCACCTGAAACGCCCGCGTAGATGCCAAAGGGCTGGAATCAAGGCAGCTGTGAAGCAGGGCAGGAGGTCAAAGCCCTCCCTGGGCTTCCCGTAATGGCTCCAATAGGGCCTGACCCCTCAGCCCAACCATCCGCCCGGGAAGGGGAGAAGCTCCGTCCCACCACTAGTTACAAGGAAGCCCATTAGACAAAATTCCCCAATGTGCCATGGTGTGTGGACCCCAATGAGAGCGCATGGAGCGCTCGGAGCCGCTGGACAGCCCTGCAGCGACACGGCCGATGGCTCAGTGTGACTCCTGGTGACAGTGTCTGCCCTGCAGCAGGGCAGGCGCAGCAGCCCGGAGCAGGGCAGTGGGAAGGTCCCAGATGACGGAAGTTGGAGCAGCCTGGAGCGGGCAGTCAGAGCAGCTTGGATGGGGCCGGTAGGAGCAGCCCTGAGGGAGCTGGTTGGAGCAGCCTGGATGGGTCACTCAGTGCAGCTCAAATGGGGTCGCTCAGAGCAGCCTTGCTTGATGCTGGGGCTCCTGGCTCCAGGCTCCCTTGGCAGCCGCAGCAGCAGCCGCGGGGCCGCCTGGGACATGCTGCGGGTGTTGGGAGAGGGAAGCGGAGCCAGCCGGGCCGGCACCGCGGCGGGACGGAGGCTGCGGGGCCACTGGCAGCTCCCGGGAGCGTCGCTCTTCCACGTCACGAGGCCTCCCGGGCTCTAATCTAAAGGGAAAGAAGACAAAAGGGGTGAGTTGGGGGCGGCAGGGCCCTGCGCCGTGTCGGGATGCCCAGGGCTCCTGCAGTGGCAGCCGACACCAGGACAGTCCCCTCGACACAGCTGTAGGGAAGGGCAGCGAGACAGAGAATACCACAGACATTTCTCCTCGCTCCTGCAGCCTTGCAAAGCAAGATTCCAGACACCAGGTCTCCAAAATTCCCAGCTCCCAGGAGCATCCCATTGGATCAGAAAGTTCCTGCTCTGTCATTCAAGTTCCTAGTCCTGTCGCTAAGATGGAAAACGGGAGCTCAAAAGGCACAAAGCATTCTCATTTCTTTCTGTCCAAGTGCAGGGTGATTCCCACCCCAGCCCCTAATTCCCACACGTGGCTGTGTGGCTGGAGTGGCGGCTCCGGGACGCCTTCTCGGAGGCTGCTGTAGAAGCTTGCAAGAAAACAAGCTGTCCTGTGTCACCCGTGGCCGGTCACCTCCGAGCACACCCAGAAGCGACTCCTGCCTCAGCGGCCTCCTCTCCGCTCGCTCTGCAGCTCCTGCGTTTCTCAGTTCTTTGCCCAGCTCCCCCTTTCCGTGTCGCTCCCGCCCGGCTGGATGCTGGCTGTCCGGGTCCTCTCCGTGCGGACCGGGAGCTTCCCGCTGGCCCCGCCGCCCGTCTGCAAAGCGGCTCGCGGCGGTTCGCAGAGCGCCAGCCCCAGGGACGAGGCTGGAGCCCCGTGCGGCACCATCAGCCACCAACCCCCCAACCACCGAGAGGGACGGACAAAATAAGTTAATAAAGTCCCGGAGAGAGTTATGGTGTCAGTGAATCTGCTCAGCGCTTTGATACGCTCTATTTTAAAAGTGGGATTGGCTGCAAATACAGTGTAACTGGGCATGCTGGGCGGGTGTTCAAGGGAACACATTTTGAAGAAATGGTCAGTGAATCAGGCCGGCTGCGGGCAGCCAAATCCAAACAGGGCTGGTTGGATATAATCATCACAGCAGAGCAAAAAACGACAAACAAAGGAGGAACGTAGGGTACCCATTGGCACCAGTGCCGCTTTGGCCATTGGTCTTGTCTACTCTGATGCCATTAGAGAGTTCACCATGTTCATGAGCAAGGGCTGTGTGAAGTCTGCGTGTGGAGCTCTCCTTCATCTGCCGCTTTGGAGCAAAACCCCGCAGGGGGAGCAGCAGCGACGGCAGCTGGATCCTTGGGAGATGAAAAGGGGGGTGGCCTGGATGGCGGTAACGGAGCGGTCGGCAGCCAGGTGAAGACCCCAAGCTCGTCACTGCAGCTTCATCAGCTGAACGAGCCCGGCCCATTCCCAAACCCACGGGAACAGAGAGCAGGAGCCGACAGCGGGAGCTCACGGCCCCACACAGCTCCGAAGCCGACCTCACTGCCCGGAGCGCTCCCGCCAACCCAGACAGGGCTGAATTCCTGAAGACATGCAGGGCCCATGAAGCGGAGCGGGTGCAGGAGCTTCCCCTTTGCGTTCCCTCACACACTTCCATCCCGGGGTGGTTACAGCCCTCCTATCACCCCCAGCACAAAGAGGTCAATGGATTAAGGAAGACGTTGCAGCCTGGAAAAGATTTCCATGGATTGACTGAACGTAGAAGAGGGAAAAGAGCCAGTTTTGAGCGGAGGTTTCGCAACTGCAGTATGTGCCTGGGTGCGAGACGGGCTGCAGCCTCCACCCAGGTGCTGCCTGATCCTTCAGCAAAATCCTGGTGCTGTTTAGAGCAGCAATCTGTTGCCACAGGAGTGATGGTGATTTATCCTTAGAGAAAAGAGAAAGATTCCTCTATGAGGAGAGGAGGATTCCTCTATGAGGATCCTCTTTCCCCGGAAAGAGGATCCAGATCGCTGTCACATTACCTGCACCGGCACGGGCTGGTTTCAGAAACAAGAAGGCGGGAAGGAGAGAAGGGGAAAGTGTCAGGGATTTATTTCCTGTATCCACCTGAGAGACATCTTGGGAGAGAAAGGGCAAATTTGGGATTTCTGCAGATGCTCCCGACCTCCTTCCCTCCTTGAACCAGGTAATAGTGCTCAATCCTGCTGGAAATTTCCTTCGGCACCGTTTCGTCCTCCACTACCCAGCAGCAACTGCCGGGGCTGAATGACCACGAGGCAACGGGGAGCGGGGCCTCAGCCCATCTGCCAGTCGGGAAGCTGCACCGGGAACAGCTTCTGGAATCACAGCTCCCGGCCTCCCAGGAGAGGCCGCTCAGCAGCTCTAAGAAACTTCCCTGTCTGTTGGGCAAGCTCCGGAGGTCGCTGTCCATCTCCTGGAAATGCTCCTGGACAGGTTTCATGTTGGATGCAGGGAAAGCAGCAAGGCGGGCAGGAACAGCCACACGGAAAGGCCACGGATCGGGCCGAGGGCGCCAGGATCCGTCAGGGAAGGGCTGGGCCCAGGACGCTGCCAAGGGCTGCACCAGCTCTCACCTGGCCTAACTCCTCCTCTTCCTCCATCTCAGGCTTTTCCCTCTTCGCTTACTGCCCAACAGCCTCAACAGGGCCCAAGTTTGGAGCGTTTGTGGGAAATGCCCTTCTCCAACTGCCAGGGAATCCCAGCAGCCTCTTTTTCTGGCTGTTTGTTCTTTTTGTTTTCCTGGGAACAGACAGTATCTGAATGTATTTACAGGAGAGCTGAGCAGAAGATTGAGGGGCTGTGGGAATATTAGGGAATTCTGCGCAGCCGAGACTCTCATCGCTGCCTTTTCACTTTTAGACAACCTGGTCTCATTGTCCAAGTGTGGAGTGTGCTGTAAAATGACTGCACAGCTATTTCCAAACATGGATTTTTTTTTCTCCTAGTGTTCAGCTCCATCGAGCTTCCCTGAACAAATATTTAAAATCATTATGCAGGACCTGGAGACAATTTTATTCCAACAAGAACACACAGCTGGCAGAATACCCTGCTGATATTCTGCAGATTTTCAAGGAAAACGTACAGACAAGAAAGTTTAAAAAAATAATAATAATAATTAAAAAAAAAAAACCTGAGGGAGACAATGGTTCAAATAGCTTGAAAAAATAAGAAAATGGGATGTTTAAGACATTAGTTACTCTGAGTTTCCATTTTGTCCTACCAAAATTTTTTAAAACCATACAGCCATTTGAAATATTCCTTTTGCTTTAAGGAGGAAAGCCTAAAAGCTCATCCATTTGCCCAAAGTGTTTTAAAAACACACCGAACTTTGTTTGTTGCACGTTTATGTATTTCCCATAACAAATCCCTGCCTATAAAATCCTGGAAACAAAAGGAAAGCACGTGTCACCTTTTCAACAAGAAAAGCCTGCACATTTTCAGCTTTCTGTAAACAAGCAGGCGAGGCTTCCAAAGCTTTGAAGACCCGGGAACGCTGAAAATGTCTCCAGTTCCTCTGCTCAAGTGTTGCTCCTGGGCAATGCGATAATATTCATTAAAGGACCCATTTCTCAGCAGCCAGCGCATGCGGGAGCTTCGCAGCGCTGCTCCCTGCTGCTCCGCTGCAAACAAGGCCCTCCGAAAATCCCAAATTGCAAGAAATAACCCCAGATCCTTTTGCCTTCCTTTTCATCCCATCGGCAACCAAAAGGAAAAAAAAAAAAAAAGTGAAGATTGACATTATATCCTTTCCAATAACGCTAAGCATGATGCTTTATTTTCCAAATCATTAGCATGCACAAGAATGACCTCATGGTGAACAGATGCACTTGGATATGGCAGTGATTAGATCAGTCCTCTCAGCAGTCAAGTGTGCCCGTTTCAATTAACCCTTTGAAGCACCAACTGCGGGGCTGCCGTGCTGCAAAACCCCCTGGCAGCTTCTCTTCAGAGCCGAAATCTGCCCTTGTCAGCGCGAACTTGTCCCGTCTCAAGCCTCCTCTGAGCGATAGGTTCCCTTTTTCTCCTGCCTAGCGCTGCCTGCCGTTTCTGTATTCTCCGAGTCGAGCCCGTCCTGCCTCCTGATCTTAAATCGCAAGAGTAAAACTCTGCAGTCACGGAGCTCACTGAAGTTGGATCGTTCTGCTGTCTGTCTGTGCATGTTTAACAGAAAGGGTTTTTTGAAGGGAGTATCACCTAATTATCTCCTAAAGTTGCTGCATGGTTTGGTTTGCTGAAGAATTGTTTCGATTTTAGAGGAGCAAGAATGAGGAAAGACTAAACCCCCCCCATCCTTAAAACAAGAGAAATCTGCAGAGGGAAAGGATAAGAATAATTCAATAGTGTTGGATTACTGAGGATTTCCTGGGTTGCCTCTCATATGCAGCCTAATTAAAATACAGCATGTAATGCACCGGTTAGCAACAAAGCTCCGCGCTTGCATCTTTTGTTCCTAATCTGCACATCCCCTAAATGAGTTTGGGGACGCTCGCTCGGCCTGCCAGCCTGCTGGCAATGCCCAGGACGTGGGGGGCACCCGGCACGCACGCAGGGCGCCAGGATCGCGCTCGGATAAACGCCTGCATCACAGCTGCATCTAGGGGCAACCTCCCTAGAGGCAGGGAGAGGAAAAATAAAAGCACATTTAATTTAAATAAATGGATCCCTGTTAATAACGCAGCCATCAGGTATGTCATAAGCAGTTATATATCCACATCGCATCACAGCCTCGAGTAGCTTTTCGGGAACCACTAAAACCCAGGTTAATTTTAATAAAAAGGATTGCAGCTCCTCACCAGGAGGATGACTGACTACCTGAGACATACGGGAAAGCAGGTTTGCTGAAAAACACAGGGCTGCTACCAAACTGCAGAAGAGTGTTTAATCCCTTTCCCATCACTCAGAGGAGTGAGCAGATCTGTGCCAATGAACTCATGTGAATTCCGTGCGAGTTGGTTCTTTATTTTGAACGAAAGCTGATCCAAAGGATCCAAAGGAGCGCGGTGGCCGGCCGCCGCGGAGCGCTCAGCTCGTGCTGCAAGGGCAGCATTGCGCGGACGTCACCAGGGATTTTTCACACACTTGGGGCTAGGACCAGGCGAGTGTGTGTGACTTCCAACGCATCCCACGACTGTAAATTGCTTTTGTAAAGGTCTCCACTCACGAGAATTCGGGAGACCAGCGTTTCGGCGTGGAGCTGGGGATGCTGGGGACTGGGATGTTGCTGCTAGGAGACTGGGATGCTGCTGAATTCTCAAGCCTATAGCTGAGCTTTTGGTCTGCCTATGTTTGTGCCAAAAGGAATTATGGATTGATAACCCGGGGCCATACATGCCATACAATCTGGACCCCAAAACTTTGGCTTTCTTTCGAGCAGGAGCCAAAATTCCCAACCTCGCATGTTCGCAGGTGCAAAAGAAAACCTCAGGATCTGGTTGTGACAAGTTCTACTCTAAGGAAAAATAAAACTATGAAACCCTAAAAATCATATTAAAATACGTATTGTTTGACAGTGTTCTGAATAACTTAAGCAGCTAACGGTGAACTTTTTTTTTTTCTGTATAGAAAATATACTGCACAATTTGGAATGCACGACCAAGATTCACAAAGTGGGAGCCCTGCAGCGTCACCAAATCAGTCTCTCCTTCTACACAGTGTTCGATTATAACAAGATCACTAGGGGCTGTGGTAGGAGCGTGCAAACAAGAAATGAAAAAACATACACATCGAGCAAAACCTTGAGAATAAACCACCGTATCTATGTTTCTATTTGCTGATGGATAAATAAATTCAAGCGCTAGCAACGCCGGGCAGGAAATCTCCATTTCTATTGAAATTGATAATTTTCTTTTTTTGTTGTCATCGCTTTTTTTTTTTTTTTTTTTTCCCCGACTTTTGGCAGCACGGAGCAAAGAATTCAACCCACAGCTGTCCTACTTTTTAATGTCGCCAACATTAATCAAAGCTTTAAGGTATAAGCTCTGCTCCCGTTGCTCAGTATTCCAGTTCAGCACAGATCAATTGAGGCCATCCCTGTGTTTCTTGACGCCTCGCCGGGAAGCAGGGCCGCGATTATGGAAATGCCGCTGGCTCCGCTCCGCTCCCGCCAGCCTGCTTATCTCCAAAGCCTCCTGGCCGCTGCGGCTGGCGGCCGCTCCGGCGCGCGGATACCTCTTATCTCCGAACAAAGCGCGGGCGGCTCGGGGCTCGCGGCCAGCCACGTCAAACAATGACGCGCCGCGGATTTTAGTCCTCAAGTGATTTATTTTTGTAAATTTAATTTTGCCCCCTTTCTCCTCCCCCCCCACCCCCTTTTTTTTTTTGTTGTTGTTGCGGTTTAGAGGGAAGATATCTGCTGATTGGGCTGGAGAGAAAGCGAGCAGATGTCCTGCAGCATTTATACAGGTTTGGAAGAATCTATTAAACAATCCAAAAGGAGTATCAGGAAATAATTAGAAAGGACCAGTTTCACCCAATGAGTGTAAAAAGGGGATTAGGGGCTCTTTATGAGAGCAGCCGTGGCGCAGCGACCCGCCACTGCTTTGGAAGACGGCAACAACAAACCTGGAGGGTGCTAGAAACCTGCCTTTCAGAGCAGGCGCTTCATTTCACAGCACATTTATTTCAGCCTACTCAAAACAGCCCAGTTCCTACCTCAGTGATGATTTAGAAACTCGGTCAGACGCCCGGGCAATAAACTCAAAGCCTTTTGCCTTCGCTTTCCACCTTGCCATCGGGCTGGTGAGCGACCACCACCCGTCTGTGCACGTGTAACCAAATACCCACAGCCCCACGACCACACACACGTCGGACAGACCCAAAGCAGGTTCCAACCGCAGTGCCGGGGGGAAGCCGGAGAGCGCGGCCGCCGAGCCGAACACCCTCCTTACATTTCTTTTGCATTAATCCCTGACCCCCGTATCTGGGCAGCATAATCCCCATTTAGCATTAGCAGCAACAGCTTCTACTGCGGGGAGCTGTTTCTCGATAAGTAGGCGGCGAGTGGGGCGCAGCTTTCGAGCGGCGTATTCCCAGCTCAGCGAGAAGCCTGCGCTCCTGAATGAACCGGAGCACATTACTGCGGGAAAGTTCATTAACCTTGCGAGATGCGGGGGTTAACAGGATAGCTGGAGAAAGGGCCCGAGTGAATGGCTCTGATGCAAAACAAATTAAAATGAATGTCATCGTTCCTTTTGATATTCATTAGTTGATTCAGGGGAAGAATGGGCGTCTTAAATTTGCAAGCATTTATCTACAAAAAACAGGTGTACATCTGCTGCTCAAGTGCTTCTTAGCGCGAAGGGGAAGAAAAAGGAGCAGGGACTCACCAGTTCCACCGAGGGAGTAGCTAGGAGAGGGAGAAAAGACCTGAGCGGCAAAATCTTCAAATGTCATCACTTCTTTATGGTTCTGGATTATTGCTTCGAGGTACAGGGCTCTTTCTTCATAACTGCAACGAGCAGGTTAAGGAAATGTATGCAAAACACAGGGCAGTTACACAGTGGACGGCACAGAAACGCACACGAAAATGTATCTCACGCAACGAAAAGAGCACCCCAACATTTTGGAATATCGCCTAACATTTCTGCCCATGAGCAGCAAAATACTTAATTGCTTGAAATTATGAATATTCTCTTTAACACCTGCACGGAGTGACCTGGGAGAGGCAATGTGCTGGCAACGGCGACGATGGCAGGAGCTGAGCCTGGCGCCCGGCAGCTCTTTCAACCACTAAACCAAAGCCAAGGCTCTCCGGAGCAATCCTTGCCCACAAGATTTGTATCGCTATAACCTGTAAGGCACAAAAGAATAATGAGAGGCAAATACAAAACACATACTGAATTATCACTGTACTTAAAAATATATATACATATAGAGAGAGCAGTAATTCCTGGGAGTGTAAAGTTTCTGTTAAGGCAGATGCTAGAAGGTGTTGTCTTATGAATCCTAAATAACTGATACAAATTGCAGAGGGGGAAGGGGGAAAAAAAAAGAAAAAAAGAGAACTTGGGTGCAGTGTTGTCTGCATAATGCAGGCAACAAAGCACTCCACAATCAAGACTATTGCCTTTTAATTAAAACGCGGCAACCTGGAACACACAGCATTCAAATGTGTAATCAAAAACCAGTCACCAATAAAACTTACAAGCGTAACAAGCTGAAGCAACTTTCCAGCTGTCTTAATAGGACCCCTGCTTGCAGCAGCTTTTCAGCACGGAGAAAGCCAAGCTTTTCCTTTTGTCCGCAGCTTCTGTTTTCTCAGAAGGTGAATCAGACACTTCTAATAACAGGATAACGCCTGAAACAAATCTCCAATAGACTGGAGAGCCTCACGTACGACTTTCTGAATCAAGGCGCTGCTGAGCCCCTATGACATCTCATTTCCCCCATTTAAAGCAAAGAGACAAAAAAAAAAAAGAAAGAAAAAAACAGAAAGAAAGAAAATGGAATTTAAAAAGTTTTCAAGCTGAAGATCTGCATTCGCTCCATGAGATGTGACTTAGCTGATGCAAACCCTGCGCAGGGCTGAGCGGTGACCACAAGCCGCCAACAACTGCTCTTGGGTAACCCTGCCATGCTGTTTGTGCTTCTCTTGAACCCCCAAAATACTTTAAAACACTATGTATATATATATGTTTTAATTTCAGAGCACAAGGATGCTTACAAATGCCACACGCTGTTTCCAGGAGCCTAAATACGGGAATAAACAGAGCATTGTGGCCTTTGGTTTGCAAGTTCCTAAGGCTGCTGTCCTAAAAATAATATAAAAACATAAATAAAAATAAGGTTTTAACGTTAGGGGAGGCAGACAGATATGTGATAAATCTTCCTACAAACTTCCTGCAGACAACTCGGGAAGGAAAATCCGTGTGGAGCATCACAGCGTTCGCACCTGCTGGCAGCGCCGTTTGCTCCCCTTTTATTTTGTTATTTTCCCTTTTTTTTCCTGTATTTCGCTTCTCCGGTGCCTGGGGGCCGGTGCAGGGAGCAGCTGGGAGCGGCGCCCGCGGAACGGCGGCAGCGGGAGCGGGGCCGCACGCCCCGCTCTGAGCAGCCCCCGGCGGCACGTGGGCCGCAGCAGCCGGACAGCTGGCGGCCCTGATTAACTAAGCCCCGCTTAGCCGCGGGCCTGGGGCGTCCCCCGAGAGCGCCGCACAAATGGAGTTATGCCGGACATTCAAAGGGGCCGATCAAAAGCAACCGCTTTTAATATGTATGGCAATGTGACTCCCCTTTGAATGGCTGGGTTATCTGACGGTTGGTTTCCAGCAAGACAAAAGCTCTGCAACGCGATGTTTGCGGCAGGCACAAACGTCTGGATTTCCTTGGCGTTCAACGGGATGAACTACTGGCCAGGAACGCACGTGAATGTGTGGCATTAAGAATCCAGCTCGAGTTAGGGCACGATAATCACATCTGAAATACTGATTATCAAATCTGAACGTTAAAAATCAAATATTTCATAGGAAAATATCAAATCTGAAAATGATGACTCTTTACAACTGTTTTGTCACTTTATCTAGGATTCTCATAGTTCGGCCCTACAATGTAAACTTGAGGAGAAAAGCACTAAAATGCCGAGATGAACTGTTTGCAACAAACCTCTCTGCCACGCTGCAATTTGCAGGACGATCTGTGAAGCTTTGCTATAAAACACATGGAAGATCTTTCTTCTAGAGTGAAAGACTAAAATAAGGCCCAAGGCAGAATGAGGAACTATGTTGTGTAGGAGCAGGCATAGGCAATGAGCACAGACCTCAGCTGCTAGGAATGAGCCCGGCTCTGCTGGCAGAGCCTCACGTGGATGGAGCCCACCTGTGTGCAGCGCAGAGACATTTCTGCTATTTTTCTAGATTCATAATGTGAGAGAAAGGAGGATCTTCTTAAGAGACTGTTATGAATAGTGAAATCAAACCTAGGAATGTGGTTGGTGAAAATACGGCCGAGCTGCATGCAGAGACGCTTTAAGGTCTTATTTAGCAGAACTAGACTGCTAATTATCAATGAATAGCTCACAAGAAGGATAGCTTGAATACAATGAGAATATTAAAAAAAAGAAAAAGAAAGAAGAAACAAAGAGAGAAAGAAAAACAAGAAAAATGAGATGAGAAGAAGAAAAGAGAAGGAAAAAGGAAAAAAGAGAAGAAAAAAGGAAAAAGCAGGAAAAGAAGAGGAGAAAAAAAGCAGAAAAAGAAGAGGAGAAAAAAGCAGGGAAGAGAGGGAGGAAGGGAGGAGGGAAGGGAGAGAGGCAGGGAGGCAGGGAGGCAGGCAGGAAGGAAGGAAGGAAGGAAGGAAGGAAGGAAGGAAGGAAGG
>JAVCKT010012873.1:9561-24165 GCA_032273925.1 Rhynchotus rufescens
GGCCACCTGGGCACATGGCTGGCTCACATTCAGCTGGCTGTCAACCAACTTCCACAGATGCTTTCCTGCACAGCTCTCCAGCCATTCTGCCCCAAACCTGTAGCACTGCATGGGGTTGTTGTGGCTGAAGTGCAGGACCTGGTCCTTGGCCTTGTTGAACCTCATACACTTGGTCTCAGTCCATTGATGCAGACTGTCCAGATCCTTTGTAGAGGCTTCCTACCCTGAAGGGGATGTACTCTTCCTCCCAGCTTGGTGTCATCTGCAAATTTGCTGAGGGTGCACTCAATCCCCTCATCCAGATTATCAATAAAGATATTAAAGAGGACCAGCCACAACACTGACCGCTGGGGAACACCGCTTGTGACTGGTCTCCAGTTGGATTTAACTCAGTTCACCTAACTCAGTTCACCTCGACTCGCTGAGCCCAGCCTTCCAGCCAGTTCTTCACCCAGTGAGGGATACATCTGTCTAAGCCATGAGTTGCCAGCTTTTACAAGAGAAGGCAGTGGGAGACTGTCTAAATCTAAGCAGTCCACAGCCTTTCCCCCATCCAGTAGGTGGAATATCATGGTATATTGCAATCTGTGCATTTTATTACTCAAGACAGTCTTATGATATCACCTTTTCATTTTTGGTTTTAACATCCTAACAGCAGTTCTCTTTTCTCTAGTATGGTTTAAATTGAAGGAGCAGATAAGATTTCTTGCTTTTCTGTAGACCTAAACTGACTCCACAGACTCTTAAGTTGAGCAAGCCTTTTAATCTTACTCTCCCTAATTTTACCCCAAGGCAAATGGGATTCACTACACTAAATATACTTCACAGAGATTCTATGAAGCTGAATGTCTTGTTTACAAAAGAATTTGTATTAAAGATACCATGTAATGCAAAGAATTTTCATGAAGAGGACTGATCTTCAGACTGCAAGCCATATGTTAGAAGAAAAAAAAAAAACCCAAAACAGAAACTCTAAAAGAGCCGAGGAAAATGCAGGTGTGTATGGAATGTACGATCTATCATGTTCCAGCCTCTCAAATTTTAATAAATAATCAACACCTTTGAAAAACAATTCAGTAAACTGTTTTTCTACCACTTTGGGTATTCTTCAGAAGCATGACCTAATTCTACTAATATACATCCTCCTAAGGCAAGAATGCTGCTGCACTTCTCTGCCTGAGAAGTGTGCCTCAAAGGGACAGAAAATATATCCATGAAGTCTCTTTATTCCTGCTGTGTGACCACATAAAAGTGAAGCATAATTTGGCTTGTAGTGAGAATTTTTCTTGTAATACTAGAGAACACATCTAAAGAAAACCCAAATTTTCTACTCAAGTAAATTTTGTTTTGCTGATGAAATCTGTGGTGCTTAAAGTGGAAACCCTCTTTGGTAACTGAACAAAGCCACCAGTATGTTATCTGACTGACAGTCTGGTGTTTGATTAATCAAACTGTTAATTTGATTTTAAATGACTGATGCTCTTTTAGTATTTCTGAACTTAAGTGCCGGTTTATAATTACGGCACTGAATCAAAGGCTATTCCCAAGCATTGCACAGATTAGTTTGCAAAGACGTGTTTTGATTTTAGTAGTCATAAAAAACTAGCATTAGTGTTTACTTTAAAGCACAAATATGTTCAAAGAAACACATAGCTAAAGTGATAAAGCAGTGCCCTCACACTTTCTATCTGAAACAGGAATGCAAGGGTGAAATTTTTAATAAGTTATATAAACAGCACACTTTATCTTCTAATGAGATAACTAGTTTGAGGGCACTCATAGCAGTTTGATTGGTGGGCACTTAACTTTATGTAATGAACATATATCATGCAAAACCTTTGTAAAACTGCTTGAGGTAGAGGATTAATCCTGCATGGAGCTGTTTGTGCCTTGTAATGTTTCTGAAGATTTGCAAATTCTCAGTGAGGTTGGAAACTAAGGAATCACATTCTGTAGCATATACAAACTGCATGTGCTGTGGCATATTTTCAAGTGCTTATATATATAAGCCCTTAAAACAAATGCAAATCAGATCTATCAGTTTCTATACGGTTCACATAAAAGCTTCAAAGTGTGTATCTCTAACTGTAGGAGAGTATATTTGGAAAAAGCACTAATTTCTGCAAAAACTATTTTAAAAGTATTTGTTTAAAAAGTATCAGGCTTTGTATGGAAAGGAAAAAGGTTTGGAGGCATTGGTTTTGTCTATTTTTAAAACTCACATGTCAGATATTTTATTTAATCTATTTCTCTTCATAAGCTACTTTAATAACTCAGGGGTATATGTTGTTGTACTGAAGCTATATCACAAATAATCTGATCAATCTAAACAATTACATTATTTTTTCCAAGTGTGTTTTTGGGCATTGACGATAAGTAGGTGTTTTAACAAATTATTTGACTTACCCATGCCTTTATTTTAGGTTTCCCAACTATTTACAGTATTAAGAGGTTCGATTTTTGAAGGAAAGATATTTAGCAATTTCTGGAAATGAATTCCCACAAAGGTGGTTCAGGCATCATAACAGCCAGAATCATTAGTCACTCTTGAAAATCTTGGCGGAAGAGCAGTAGAAAACACAATCTCTGTTTCTGTAGGGTTTTCTGTTTCTTTTTTCTCATATAATCATTTCATAAATGTACCAGCTGTTGCAGTCCTTTCGGACAACACTGAGTTTTGATCTTAAAACCAACCTAAAGCATCCTTTTGACCTTTCCCTTTTGTTTTTCATATGTCATATAGACTAGGATAAAAAAGGGTGAGAGTACCTTTATTTCTTCATTTGTAAGTCATTTTTTGGGGAAAATAATATTCTTTCAAATAAAGAACCATGAGGAAAATCTGGAAATTCTAATTCAGCATTCCTAAATGACCTCCTTTTTTAACATATTACTCCTAACCCATGTAGCCCATGTTTTATGAAAAAACACTAGATTTGACCAAGTTCGTGAAGCTGTGAATGAGGTTGTGGGAAGTTACCATTTGTGTTGGAATTCGTTTGTGGGAAAATATATTCTGAGTAGTTATACAAATATTTGCATCTGATATTTTTTTCTGTTTCATTTCTGTCTGTCAAATTCACAGTCAGGTTATTGAAGGTGTGGTGTATGTGTTGATCTGAGTTGTGTGTCATCGATGTCCTCAGGACTCATATGCCTGTAATGAATACACAGGTGTGGACTGATACCTGGATTGTGGATAGAGAGATGGGCTGTTTTGCTTTTCCACCTGTGCTTAAAACACTGGATATTTGGGACGTTTTTTTTCCACTGTTGGCTGTTGAAGCTCCTTGCTGTGAATGCCAATGGTTTAAAAATGGGCTGATTTTGAAATACAAAGAAGCTAGCTTGAAATGTCTGGCTTTTTCACGTGAAATCCCCACCAGAGCCTGCCAGTACAATACACAGCACCGTGAAGCCACAGCACCAGGAAGATATTTTTTGTAGGTTGCCAGAAGCTTGCAGGATCAAGTGGAAGACAGGAGTGTCTCTCTTATGTATTCCCTGGGTTCATAAGTAGAAATATTTTTTGAGGGTAAAGAAAGAAAAGGAAAATATTCTTTTACTTGAAGAACCCTATAATCAGGGACCTGAATTAATTTTCAATTAGTTGTAACACCTAGCTAAGATTAGGAGTCCTGTTCTATAGTCTACCAAGAAGAGGCAGAGAGTAATTCAATGCATTTAAGACATGAATTGTCCTTTGGAGCTGCCTATCTCTCACCATTGAGTTATATTGAGCTTATTGAGCCTTTGTTGATGGGGAATCATAATTATGCATCTCAGAGAAATTCCTGAAGTTAATGAGATGAATTTGTATCTCAGTGAAGCAAAAGTTTCTCAAACTGATAGAGGAGAACACAGCAGCATTTAAGTTAAACAGAAAGTTGTATTTTTAATTCAGGGAGGCAGTCACTAAAACTTTCGTAACACTGAGGAGTAATACTGCTATTCATTTGCATTGGCTGCTACAAAGACCTGAAAATCTATGGATAAACTTTCTTAAAACAAGAAGAGACAGCATTTTCTAACTTTCAGCAGCCCAAAATTTGACATTAGGTTTCAGATATGCTTCATTCATTCTCTATCTTGTTCTGTCTAAACTTCAAATTTAGACCACTTACTAAGAACTTAATTTTGCATTTTTTTCTTTTCATTTGCATGTTTTACATATATCCCTTACAAGGGCAAGCGTATGGTTATTTTCATATATTATAAAACGTTAAAACAATATAAATTGTAGAAGATTTAGCAGTCTTAAAAATATAACTATCATTATTTTAAAAAATGTGTGAAAGTTAATCCAGATTAATTCTTGGAGCTTGGAATTTGCGTTTGCTTGTGGACAGAACTGTCCATTTTTTTCCTCCAGCAGCAACATCCCAAAGAAATTCCTTCACAAATAAGACATTTCTGTGGGGAAAAGGGGAATGTGAACTGATATATCCTGATACGTTACCGCTGCTAAATTATTAACTGGATATCTAAACCTCTGTGCTGGCAGTTGCAGCTCTTATTCTTCTGAGCAGCTTTGGCTTTAAGTATAGCAGTATAACCATATTGAAGTATAGCCATGGCAGGAAAACTGAGAGGAAAGCTGGAGTTTATACTTAACAAAATCTGTTGCTGCAAACCTTCCTTGTTCTGCTATTCTGACTTCATTATAAATACATGTTTGTGAGTTTGTTGCATTATTATGGCTCTACTCAGCTCATTATTTTTTTTCTTTTTCTTTTTTTTTTTTTCTTCTGAGAAATTGATTTTATGTATGTGTAATTAGGAAATTGACCTGTGTTGTCTATGGATTGAAGTCCCTAGTTATTCACTTCAGATATTCACAGTAAAGTATGCTGAGGTGTGAGTATTTATGAGAATAAAAAAGGAATGTCTGTTTGTATGGATTTAATGCTGTATAGAGGGAAGACTTACTGGTTCTGGATTACACTGAATCTGAATTTCTTTGGATACCGTTGCACAACATTAAATTGCAAAGGATAGGGAGTGTCAGCTGCTACACGTGTTCCTAAGCACAGTTCTACCTGTACACTGGTGTGGTCGAGAGCTTTGGTTGTTTTTAGCACTATGCACAATGGCTTAGATTTGCCATGGCCTGAGCTTGCCAAAATTATGTTGTTCAGCTCTGGAGTGGTCAGCGTGGTGAAGCTCAGCTGAGAGAACAAGCACGCTGGCAAGGAATGGCAAGGAGTGAGCTCCTGGCCCAAATCATAGGAGCAAATTATGGGAAGCCCTGGCACAATATACGTGGCATGGGCAGTGAGCCTGGGTAGCAAATGTGACTAGGGTCTCTGCAGGGATTAATATTTTTGTTTGCATCTTCTGTGAGGCTGCTGAAGGAAACTGGTGCAGAGGCAGCACTGGCCAGTGGGTTTCTGAAAGCTGTGATTAAAAACTCTCCTTGCTCACACGTAGCCATCTGCCCTGTGTTTCATGGCTCCTTTGGAGCAGGATGGTCTTTGGGCTGGCTGTACTTGCTCCCAACTGCTTAGCCTTCACTTTGCTCCCTGTGCAGACTAGATGTTTATTGCAAATGCTCCTTTGATAGCAACTGTGCTTGAGAAACCCTCTCTCTGTTGTGCAACCGTTGTGGACAGAGCGCTGGCTGCCAGGTAGGGCTCCCCCTCTTTATGCTGTGCAATTTCCTCAGGACAGAGCCATTTTGAGCCGAGTGGTTTCAGCAACCACCATAATAAGCACGTGTGAGAATTATCACAAAAAAAAAAATCACAGTCATTTATATGCCAAAATATGAATCTATGACTACTTAATATTCATAACCTGATTGTGAGTTGTTCATCATCACACTGTAGCTAAAAATTACCTGGCAGCTCCATTGTCTGGTCCTCAGGTCTAGGCTGGATACTGTCTGTGCAAAGGATTGAGGGGTCCCATGCATTTAGTTTATCTCACATTATATTCTGCTCACCTACTGCCTTCCAGCAGGTCCTGATTTTTTGAACAATTGCCTGAATTGCATGAAAGCTCCTTTACAATCCCGTTTTAATCTATGGCTCATTTGCAGGTGAGTTTGTCTGGTTACTTGCTGTTAATTACTTGAGAGCAAACACTATTGTTTCTTCTCCCTGGCAAAAGACTTGAATCCTTTGTTAAGTGGAGGAGTTAAATCAGAGACAGTCAAAATGGCCAGGCAGGAATATTCTGCATGTGTGGATGTATTTTTCTGAAAAGCATTCACAGAGCTTGCAGTAATGTTAACTCACTTGCAAGCAGAAATACAAGAGTGATTATAGAGGAATTGCAGCCCAGTGAGCAGGCACATGTTTCTGCAGGGCTGCAGTGGTCTGATGTGTGTGCCAGTGGGAGGACGTGGTGTTGAATGTGCTGGTATCCCGCAAAGCCAATTTTATCACACTGCAACTTGATTGTGCTGCAATTCCTTCCTATCTCTGAGATCTGTTTGCCTCAACTGTACTAAGTGTCGAGAGAAATCTAACGTTAAGGTGCAAGACACCAGTGAGCAAACTGGGTTGCCTGTTGTAGTTTGGAAGGAGAAAATAAGCATTGAATATGTGGTGAGTGGCTGGTCGCTCTACAGCTCAGACCAAGAGTTATTTAGGTTATTCATTGTCTGTTTTCTTTGTGTTTTCCTTCTATTTTCATTGTCTGCTGTAATGGCTGGGTTTGGATCCTCGATGAGTGTTTGATACTCTTGCTCCTGATGTCTACAGCCTAGTATTTTAAAGCTTTTTAAAAATCTGTCAAGGCAGGAAGGAGAGTACTTCACTGAACACAATTATACTGAATATACTTTATTAGTAGTTTATAGATTTTTGTAAAGGACTGTTCAGTTTTCTGTCCTGACCTTATTGGGATGACAAAATGTCACTCAGTAGTTTTTTTAAGAAAGCCTACTTCTCTTTGAGCAGGGATTTACTGCACAGGATGCATGATAAATGCATGTATACAAGCAGCTTGAATTTATTTGCGGATGAAAATTTTGTCTTGGTCAAACTGAATAGTAAATTCCCATAGGGATTACAGTTACTAAAGGTAACGCCTTACTACAAAAGATTGCTTAATAAAAACATAGTATTGCAGGTAAATTGCTAATATTTCTGTTACATACTCAGGAATGCCTTAAACCTATTTTATTTATTTAAAACCCTCTTTTTTTTTTTTTTGCTTTGGCCCTGTCATGTTGTGCTTACAGCTCCAATCTGATCAGGAATTAAACATCCACATTTGCTTCCTGAGTCTTTTCTTAAGCTTGTACAGGACAATACTAAAGAAAAACAAAGATTGTCTGGAAAACCCAAGGTGATTTAGTTTTATAAATCCCTTCAGGAGATCCTGTGTTTACTAAGTGAACTACATGGGGTTAATTTACTGAAGTGTTTTGGAGGAATTAGCCAAATGAGAAAAGAAACATTACCTAGCTGTTGCTGTTCTTTGCCAAGAACAAAAGTAAAACAAATCAGGGGCAGGATGAGTGGATCCGGTTAAATAATAATGGCTCTCCGGCAGGAAGTCTGTCTGTCAGCTGCAAGGTGAGACAGCAGCAGAATGACAATGCCCTGGGACCAGCTCCCAGGGCAAAGACAAAAAACTAAAAACAAACAGAAAAGCCCCTTCTGCCCCTCACCTCCGAATGAAATTATAAGATAAGAACTCAAGTTTGCATCTTTTAGCTCGAGCATCTGGAAACAAATTTCTACTCTGAGTTGCTCCAATGTGAATTTGTTGTTGGTGGTGGAAATACCTCAGCGTAACAGAGCAGAATTTGTGGCCATTACGATAGTGCCTCAAGGCTAACTGCTACTTTCTCAGTGAAATTCCTGTCGTAGAACTGTGCAACTCCAATGTGCAGAAGTAGCTTTGGCATTTCCTTTTTTTTTTTTTTTCCCCAGTATAGAAGATGAGTCCTGCAAAAGCTGATGACTTTTGCAAGAAAATGAGATATGTGAACCTGCAGCATTTGCTAGGAGTGACAGCAGTGGTAGAAATAAAGCTTGAAAGAATATATATAACAAATTATCAAAATAGTTATAAAATCTCTTTGGTTTTTTTTTGATGTTCCCCTGTCATATCACAGTTTCTAAGTGGAATATCCTTAAAGCATATACAAATTCCTCAGAAGTCTGCAAGAGTGGTAAATACTTGTCTCTGAGAGAAGGGCTAGTCATTTAATCTACTCTCATGTGGATTTAACAGTTGATAGAAGTCCAAAAATTGTGGTCTTCATTTTTTAGGACTTCCAGTATATCATTTTGCAAAATCACTGCACTCGTTTTTGTCTATGAAGTCCTCTCACACTGCTGTTGGGCAGTCCCAAATTCCTAAAAACTTTTCAATTGAACAAATGTGTTCAGTTGTTTTGAAATGATCAGCTCAGTTCTCATTTTCATTTTGGTAAGTGCCGTGAAAGATCTACCTGCTGCCATGCAGTGTATTTTGTCTGGAAACGTCTTTGTTTCTGGATGTGTCTGCTAAGTAACAGGCCAGATATTTATTATCAAACCAATAAAGTGAAAGTCCCATCCACCATTCGGAAGCTCAACTTCATTGTGATTGAGATGCTCAACTGGGTCAATGTGTTTGAGAATCAGCTTGTTTTATTATCCTTCTACACTTAGTTTTTTAGCATTTAACCGTAGGAACCCATTCAATCCTTATATTGTCTGGCAAGATTACAACTATATGGGAGTATTTTAATGTTTCATCTACTGTTTATTTTAAATGATTTTTCACCATCAAAGGGACAAAGGGGAAAACTTATGAGACAGTCTAATTTTCAAAAGTAGCATTGCCTTCTCAGCTACCCTGGAAAGAAGGACTTCTTAGTGAGTTTCTGCTAATATTCAAGTCAAGACCATCCCTTCTGTCACCCCTTTTGTTCTGCCCAAAACAGTAATCAGAATACATTCCTCGGAACCAATCTGGGGAAAAAAAAAGAGAAAGAAAAAAGGAATAAAAACAACAGGAAAAAAGAAAACCCAAATCACGGAAGGAACCATCAGACAGAAATGCTGCTGTCACAGGGAAATTACCATAGAAGCAAGTAGATAGCCAAGAGTAATCAAGCTGGTGGCTCTGAAATGCATCGGTTTCCTTTAAGACCTGTACTGTGTTCACCTGCAATGGGACGAAGGCCAAGGCAGCCTGACTGCTGCTTAGGTAAGAGCTTCAGAAAAGTTCAAGGTAACATGATGTGTTTCCACGCGGTAGCTTGGACCTGTCATCTTCTCCAAGACAGCGGTCTCTCTCCTAAAGTATGTGAGCAAGGGGTTGCTCCTCCCCATTTCAGTGCCTTTGTGTTGCTGTTCTGGTGAATTCAAATACTGCGGATGACATCTGACAGTTACCTCTCCACATACCAGTCATATGGAGGCTAAATATGGGGAGAACATGAATCATTCTGAAAAGAATTGGTAAGTTCACTGGGAAACGATTTCAATAATGTTTCTGGAACTTGTTGGCAAAAATAGGCACTTACACATGGCATAGCTCCCTTGTACCATACGTCACTGTGTGAATTTTACATGTAAGAAGACATGAGTGAATTTAGTCTTTTCACTGGGTATGCTGAATGCTCCTGGTAGGAAATATTTAAGGAATTTATGGCACCTAAATATAGACTTCTTCCAGGATCATCTTTTGGAGTTACAGGTTTCAGCAATGCAGGGAAGAATAAAAAGCAGAGCCTGAAGAGTAAAATCCACCAAACTGACTTCACAGATTTTGAGACAGCCAGGAGCCATACATTGTCTTGCAGTGTATGCACTGGAATATTAATTTTACAGGCTAATTTGCCTGGCCAACTGCTCATCTGAAATTCAAATAGAGTGGTGTATTATAGATTAATAACCTATAAAAACTAATAGCTGTAAATGATCAGCAGAATGTGTCATTCTGTATTCCATCAGTGAATCAATATCAATGTGACATGTCATTTAATACTTCAACTACTGATTATTCCTGATGGGAGGGAGGGTGATAAAGCAAATGATTGAGCCAGCAGTGATGTTTGGAATGCATGTATCTGGTGGATCCACTTTTTTTTTTCTCCCTGCACTCTCCTAAGGTCCAATTATTGTGGGTTGTGCCAAAGGCTAGAGGAAAGATTGTGTTTAGATCTTCAGATTGGAAGTAACATGACAAATAATTTCCTCTGAGAATTACTTTCTGGTGGAAAGAATTGGTCTTGACTATCTAGTCAAGACCAATATTTCAAGCTCTTGACTAGTCTGTGGAAACCATGAATATTTGCAGGTTTTTCAAACCTAGTAAAAATTTGATTTGACATGGTTCCAACAACCAAACTGAGGCTTTCCGTGCAGAATTAGGAAGCTTTTTAATTTGCTTCTTGCTTTGGTAGAGTTTAAACATTCAGTAAGTAGTTAATAATCCCTGAATTGACATCCTTAAATCACTAATTTTTGCCTAATTTTTAAAAAATTATGATCTAGCAAGATGCATCATAGATCTGCCAAGATGCAGTGTCTAATCTTGTCTTTTCATTTAACTCTGAACCTAAATTAATTTAGCTTTATTAAAAATATAATTTATTTAATTTTCTGTATAACAAGTGATTCTTCTTCAAAATATGGACTTTGAGTAGCTGCAGAGGTTTTTGTCATTCACTTGAAATGTCTGAAATTTTGGGATGTTATGATCAGATGAGTTTGTCTTCTTGATATGAAGAACAGAAAGAATTTACAGGAAGAAAATGTGAATTAGATCTAGCTCTTACAGTTTCAATAATGATTATGTAGCCAATCATCTTTTGTGCCTTTGGAAATCTTTTGTCAGATAGTTAAAGTCATAGCTCTTTCTTAAAAGAAAATTAAAATAAATCTTTCTACTATTATGTTGAGGGAAGTTGTTTAAAATCTGTCTCCATTTTCAATTCTGCAAAATGCATACAGTGAAGACTGTTTCACTGAATAATTGGAAAACAAATTGAATCAAAACCTGAGTTTTCCCAAATCTAAATAAAAATTTCTCTGAGAGTAATTTTGTTCTTCTATTTGAGAAGTGATGGCAAAATCATAAGAAGTGGAGGGAGGTTTAAATTCTTCAGAAAAGTATAAAATATTATTGTGTAATTAATTACTCAAACTCATAGTCTTCTTAATGAGCCATACCTCATCATACCTCATGGGAAGTCAAGTGGAGATGTAGAAGAAATTATATAAAAAAGAAGTAGCTGACTGTATATAAGTTGTATATATAAAATGTATATAAATCATCAAGTTAGGAAAATGATATTTTCATCGTCTTTGCTATTAGTTAAATCTGTCAGAAAAAAAAAAATATTTGTTTCATTAATAAGTATCAGGGAGGAGTCAGAGAATAAAAATCTATTCCCTAAGAGCCCTGAATAAATAATTGAGTTTTGTTTGGCACCATCAGATGCCATAGGCCAGGGTAACAAAGAAAGCTTTCAGCTGGCCTTACTGTTGACGCTCACTGAAACTCCCGAGAGTGAGACTGAAGGAAGAGTTTAGCCAGATTGCCCTTGGGGGCAATTAAATAATTTATGTTTCTGTTTGCTTTTTCATTGGAAGACAACCAAAGTTTGGAAAAGACAGAGTCAATACTTCCTGAAATATTTCTAAACAAATGTCTTCACTATTTCCTACTTCGTCATTACCTGAAAGGAAGAAACAAACGCTGATACACTCAAAACCTGTACCAAAATGCAAATAGAGATTTAATTCTGATGAAGCAAGAATAATAACTAGAGGAAATTATATTTATAATATAATAATGTATAACAGAGTAATATAAAAGTGTTTTGAAACATCCTTGATAACCTTAATCTTTTTCTGAAACTGCAAATAGGAGATTTAAGAAGGTGTCACAGTAGATATAAGTTAGAAACTTACTATTTTGGTAAACTGAATTTACTGACTACATAATTTTTTCCTCAAACGTACTTGATTTGGCTTCACATTCTGTGCAATTTTTCTAGCTTCTTTATTTTTTGATAAGAATTCTTTTTCACTTATTATTATTTACTTTCCAGGATTAGCGAAGTCTTGGTTTAAGTTTAGTCCAAATGAACAATTAGTATGTTCTGTGGAATGAATCGACAACGGGAATATCCTTGTGTCTGTATCATAAGGAAAGATGCAAGAGCTCCGTTTGCTACTGACTTATTTTCCATTTTTCTGTTGTTGCTCTGTTTAATGCCTATTGTGACAACTCAAAATATTGAATAAACAAAGTAAATAAGCACTGTGGAAACCATAGATCATAAAATATTCATATGCTTAGAAAAAAATACATATTTAAGTTTCTTTTGGTCTCTTCAGGATGTTTTTTGTTTTACTGTTTCAGTTTCAGTAAAAACAGACAGCATGTGCTAAAAAGATAAAATATCCATTTAGGTTGGAGCATATCAAGCCAAGTTTTACTATCAACTATACCACTGTAAATAGATTATAACTTCCTTGGAGTTACTCTGGAATTATCTTGATCGAAGTAGACAGTGATTAGTGAGGCAAACAGTAAATACTCTAGAAATTAGTGAATAGTGATATGATTTAGCCATGGGTCAGATTTTTCCCTTCATTCACATATAGGGATTTAAAATACATAGGGATTTACATAGGTTTTAGGTGTATTTGCTAGAAGTACGAGAAGTATTGCACTATGACACAGTGGAGTGCCATGCTAGGGCTCCTTAAGCAAGGTTTAATTTAGTGCATAGGGCACTTTCCTTGAAAACAGGAGATGAATGCTTTTTGTCTGAAGAGAACATATTAAACCAAGTCTCCCAGGTTCTGGTTAAATTCTTTAGTTGCTACACTGTTACTGAAGACCAAGGCACTGGCAATTCTTCCATCAACGCTAAAAGCACAAAAAAAATGTTTCTTGCACTGGAAAAATAGTCTGTCTCATTACCCATGGAGTGGAGAGTCCCACCATTTATGAGCAGTGTCCATCCGGGATTTCAAAGCAATAGCACTGGGGAGAGGTGAAATATTTATATGTGAACAAACTGGTTCCTCAACTCACCCACACAAAACAGAACAGTGAAGTAGAAACTTCTTGATCAAAATTTTGTCTGCTGTTCCTTGGGTTCCAGGAATAACACTGGCAGATGCAGTGGCAGATATCCTCTTTGTGGGATAGGGCACTTAGGGCAGCCAAACTCACTGTATTTATATCGTAATGATTTAGCCAAGAATTCTGTATGTTCTAAGTATGGAGGTAATATAGACAATAGGGAAGCCAAAAACGGAAAAATTGAGCCAAATTGGAAAAAATGATTTTCCAATGCTGTGGTCATTCACAGTAGTAAGGAAAAGGAGAGAGGGCAAACAATTATAGAAAGCAAAATACTTTGGCAGTAGATCTTACGGTATTCCAACTCTGGAGTGTGGAGGATTTGCGTCTGCAGTGCAGTCAAATACTGGCACAGGAAGATTTACATCAGAGCTACATGTTTTATTGAACCAGCATCATATGCTCTATAAAAGAGTTTGCAATGTAAAATGCAGTGACTTTGGAACTTAATGTTTTGGGAAGACTAATCCAAGTTAGCTGATAAAATGTCAAAATGCTGACTAAAAAGAAACGCTAAGGTAAACAAAGTCAAGGAAGAAGTGGTGAGGAAGGGAGAGAAGTCAGTGAAATGGTAGCTTCAGTAGAGACAGGAGATCTGCATTTGTGGTCATGAGTTGGTGTGAATGCAACAAGTGAATCCAGTTCAGTTGATGTCTTCGGTCTTCCACTGTCCTACTACATGTAAGGAAAGAGAGTACTTTTAAGTAAGAAATGGTACCTTTCACCATGCAGGGCTTTCTTTCAGCTCAAAAGAATAAATGTAAATTTCTTAAAATATAATAAATTTCATTAAGACTTGGTTGTGTCCAAAATTGTAGTTCCTAAGGTGATCTTTAGTGTTTTTAATGGATGTGAATGTTTTACTGAATGTGAATGAAGTGTTTCTCCAAGTGCTCTATCTGTTTACGAAGTTCAAGAAATCAAATCAGGGAACAGAATGTGTGCTGTTTGACCTGTAGAACCAGTCACATAGCTGGAAAAGTGAATTCCAAGAATTAAGTCCACAAATGCATAGCTATAATTAACAGTTCATGTACATCCAATTGTATTTGCTTTGCTTAGAAGCAGGGAAGGCTAAAGAACTATGACTCAGGAAGATTATATCTTGATTGTAAACAACCAAACTGTGCAAATTGAGCCAGTTCCTTTTGATTGGAATTTAACTAAATCTAAGTGCATGAAACAGATGTTCTTTGTTTGTCTGTGCATTATTTTTTACACAAAAAATAGATTTTATTATTGTTCAGGAGAGGTCAGGAAATCCTGACAAAGGACTGATAACTGATTCTGTCTGCTATCTTGTATCTTTTATAGAGGCCTTCACTTGTAAATGATAGCATGAGCGTCGCATACAGAAAGCTATAAATTTTTGTAGTTGCTAGGCTTGCCTCACCATGCTTGAGAGATGATCTATACTTTGGGTGTGCATGTGAAAATAAATTCACTTAGTGTGAGTAAACCTCTGGGCTCATTTTTTCCCAACACTTTTGTGTAATTGCTAGAGTGTGCCACCTCCTTCAGCTAATATTTGCAGTAACTTTATATGTTAAA
>JAVCKT010012874.1:0-19477 GCA_032273925.1 Rhynchotus rufescens
TGCCTGGGGTTATTCCTGCCCAGGTGCAGGACCCTGCACTTGTCCTTGTTGAACCTCATGAGGTTCCTCTCTGCCCAGCTCTGACATCTTTAACTCTCAGGCCAAAGGAAGGCAGCAGACTTTAGTATTTCTGAGTGCAAGCTAAGCTAAATTATTTCCTTTAGTAGAGTCTTCATTCACTAGGACTCCAGAACCCGTTCATTACAGGCAAACTAAGACATTCTAATTTGAGATGTCTGTGAACTGTGCACATATGCCAGACCTTACCATTTATATTCTAGCTCATAAGGCACTGAACTGATCATCTTGAGATGTGTTTTTCTTTCCTCAATAAGGACAATAAATCAAGCTAAGTTAAAAATTTTATAGCTACAGCTGGTTTTGACTTACACAAATACAACATTTCAATCACAACATATGGGAAAAACATATTTTTCCCTTCCCTCACATAACTCAGGAACTCCTGATTTTTCTGAAACTCTTGAAGCTACAGACAGAAACTGCAACCCATGAGGAATTCGTTCAGTAGAGACAAAATTTGTGGAGCACATGAAGCAGATGTAATTGGAGATTTTAACTCTGATTTGTCTGCTAGAAAGAACTATGACCAGTAAATATTTATAACATTCCTCAAGTTCCAGAGTGTGGCAAATAGTGAAACAGAGTCTTATAATGGCAATTCTGCAGTGGTGTTCTGCATGTCTCGCCCACACCAAGGCGACAGACCCCTTTGACATCTGCAGTAGCATCTTGGAACAGAGCAGTGTCCTTTTGTTTCTCTGAAGCACTAGGCATGTACAAGGAGTAATGCAGGCAGTGATGCTCCCTGCTACAACATTGCGTCTCTTCTCCGTATTTTTTTTTCTTGGCTCCCTTTAACCGATGGCAGAATTTCCCCACAGTGGTAATATCTAGCCCGTGGTGCAACAGAACAGCTGTATTTACCTGACTTATGAGTATCTTTACTGACAGATTTATCCCTTGCATCATAAAACGCCTATTTGGGCTTTAAAAAGTGCACTGCCTGCTTCTCTGCAGCTTGAAGCAATAAGCCATTCTCATTCGAAAGACATATTATTACCCCAAAACTAAACGTGTTATTTTATACATCTGAGCCGTGCTGATGCCTCATGCCCAGGGGCTCCGAGCAAATGGAGCAAACACAGTGTGAGGCTGCGACATCCCTCTGCAGCGCCTCGCTCACAGACGCGGCCGGGTCCCGCTGTCCTGCGTGCCGGAGGTTGCGTTGGGCTGGCAGGAGCTTCCCCTCCTCGGCGGGAGGAAGGCAGCCAGGCAGGGAGCAGTTAAGCACCAGGGAGCAGATTAATGGTTCCTGCAAAACTAAGCTCGCTGGTGGTGACAGCTCGGTCCAAGTGTGCACGAGGTGCGGGAGGAGCGTTGGGCGAGGGCAGCTATAGTTATGTTGGTGGCCACAAGGACCATCTGCAAAGCAGAGGTGGAAAGACTACTGGATGGAAACACTATAGCTGAAGTTTCCAGAAATAACTCAAGGTTTCTGTCCAAGCTGCTGTTTCAACAATGGGAAAAATAGCGATAGTCCAGTGTGTAGGAGATGGGTGTTCAAAGCTGCCCACCAGCCCTGGAGACCTCTCGCAGAGAGGATGGGGTAGCCTAGATCATGAGCTGCTCTTTAAACCTTGCTTTATTCTGGATAGAAAACCAACCATAGTCTCTTAACTAGAGGAGAAGACAACAGGGTTCAAAACTCACGCTCACCTTACACTGTGCCTCCTGTAGCTGCATCTGCATGTAAAAATCCATACAAGAAGGGATGCATCTGGATTTATGTTTTATCCTGTCAACTATGTCCCCCATCAAAAGCCAATTAAGTCTCCCCAGAACTTTGGGAGGTTTGGGAGTAGCTCGCAGTAAGGATGGGAAAAGATGATCGTGCCCAGAGTGAGTCATTAAACTGCAAAACGCATCTGTCACTGCAGTGCTTAAACATTGCTCCCTGTTTGCACTAATTAGTGAGGGATGAAGTGCTGCTGAGCAATGAGCAAATCCAGCATCTTTCCTCAAGGAGCAGAGAGGCAGTTCCCATCCCAAGGGACATGGGAGGCCACTTGCACCTCTCCTCTTGACAACAAATTCCCTAAATGCCTGTTGTATTCCCACTGTGCCCACCAGGAAGAGCTGTGCCTGCCACTCCCCAGAGGTTATAGAAATGATTGCAGTAAGAGAGGCCTCAATGAAACGTGGCCAGGGTGCAAGTCCACGGCTTGGGGTGCAGGTACCAGCAAGTTCTGGACAATCCCGGCTCGTGCAGGGTGCGAGTGGGAATGTCGTGCACATCCTGCACGTAAAATCACCCACCTGCCCAAACTCATTTACAATAGAGTCAGTGATAGTCACTTAGTGGCCTGCTACTGTGCTCTACATGTCACACCTTGCTGGGCAGATTTGGTCCTTGGCAATGGCAGGTTGCATACGTTGGCCCTAGCACTTCCCACATGGGGAAAAAAAGGCTAGTGTTTATACTTGATGCCGGCTCAACGCTAAATGTGCACGTCTGCTGGCATTAAAACACTCTGGTGGGGTCAGTAGGCTAATGCTGAGCAGCGTCATTTAAGAACAGCTTCATTTCCATCTATCTCCAGCTGGTAGGGCATGGTCCAAGCCCTTGGAGAAACACATCTCCTGCCCAGCCATCCACACAGGAGGATTTCCCTACTGTGAACTTGTCCAAAAAGCACTTGCAGGGAGGCCAGGCTTGGGTTTAGGGCCTCTATCTCACAGTCTCTAATGACATCGAAGGATTTGCCTCCACTTGGCTGCAGAAATGGCTAAAGGCAGCCCGGGGAATGTCAATAAGGCAACACACCATTCTGCATTTGTCTATTGGAGGAGCAGTTTATAAATTCAGGGTAAGTATATCTTCTACTAGCCTGGCATAGTTCTACTCTCTCAAGGTGAATAAATTTTTTTGATGGGTAAGTTAAACCATCATTATTTTTTTCATTATCATTGTCATCAGTATAAATGGCAGAGGTGTAGATTTTTTGCCCAAGGTTTTAAATTTTCATGACAATTTTAGTAAGCTATTTTATACGTTATTAAGCACACTTGTGATTTGTTTCTACCTATACTTTAATGTGATATTTTAAGCGAGTGTTCCCAGAAGAGGGCAAAAGGAGCCTGGTGGCAGGGGAGCCCATGGTGGCCCCCAGCTCCCCTGTATCTTGGTGCCAACATTGAGGCCCATGACAGCGATGGCCAACGGCCCTAAAATGCATTTTTCTTTCACTGAGGCATTCATTTGAGATGATACTTTTGAAAAACCCATCAAAAGGGATTAACAACATTGGTCATTCCTGAGAATCAGGAAAGCTCCTTTGCTAAGAGTCAAAAGCAGTGGGTTTTGTGAAAACAGTATCTTTGCCAGCTTCTGCTGGGAAAAACCTGCCAGCAGATTGAAGCCCTTGTTCACCCAGACACGGGGATAAAACCTCTGTGTGTCCGTCTCTGCAAACTGAGGTCACTGCGTACATTTATCTTTTAAACAAGACTTTTCAATGGGATTTTATCAACAGCTTCTCTTTTTGTGTGCATGATTGGAAGAGAGCAGGAGAAATGGACATCCAGCAAAGCCGCAACAGGTTCCAACCCCATGGAACGGCTCCTACCACTCACTGGCAGGTTATTTTTCTCAATATTATGCTGTACCCAATAGTATATTGGCCACATTTCTCAGTAAATCATTGTTTATGGAAAAGACTTTTGTTTTTCATGTCCAAATCCTCACCCATCTATCTCCCTAACTCTGCTACCTGTTTATAACAGCTCTGGATGTGCTTCTCGGCATCAGACATACCTGTGTCTCCCAGAGGCTGACATGGTGCTGAGTCTCTAACTGGTGCACAGGGTGTTTTGCAGGTGTTTTGTGGTTTGTTTGTTTGCATCTGTCTGCAAATAAATTTAGTTTTCTGCTTTCCCATATAAGCCTTCCACAAAAAAAAAAGATTTTTCCTATGTAAGTACTGGCGTTTAAAATCCTGTCAGCTGGTGCATACAAATCCTATCACCCTCCCCTTCTCTCCAGTCCCCAGATGGTGACGGACTTCACTGAAATGTGGCATAGACCAAAGCCTCCAAGCTGTTCTCAAGTCTTGCTGAAGTCACTGGGTGCTTTTTTCTGCCAAAAATACTGCCCAGGGACTCCAGGATTAGCTCTGAGTGGCTTCCACAGGGCAAATCCAGGATCACGCTGGAGTCAGACGCTTGACGTCTCGTCTAACACCCAGAGGTATTTTCAGCCTAAATATTGAGGTTTCCTTGACTCATCCCAAGGCTGCTTTGACTCCCACCACTTTTCCTTTCTCCTCCCCGTTGCTCAGCACCCAGGGCCTGAATTACCGTATGTCTTTGCCGAAGTTCCAGGTATCTGTTACGCTCTTTCTCTCCCCTCTACCTCGGTAATTCTGTGTTTTTCTCCCCTCCCGATGCTGCGTGGCCCTTGGGCAAACCCTGCTCCCCACGTCCCTGATGGGTGGCTTCCCCAGCCCGCAGCTGGGATCCCTTTAGCTAATGCCGTTCAGGTGACTTAGCGCTAAATTATATTTTAGAAAGATAGGGGCTGCCTTTTACTTTTTCATGGGGCTACCACTCGGTCAATTTTAAAGCTGTAATTCTTTCCCTGTGTTGCCATGGAAACGGGTTAGTGATGCCATGCTGCCTGGCGAAGCCTGGCCTGGGGCTCAAGCATCATATATTCATATATATATATATATATATATATATATATATACACACACACACACACACACATAGACACAGACACACAATGATATGTAACATATACTATCATAAACATATGCTATGTATATACATCACAGTAGGCAAGCCTGATGTTTCATTTAACCCTTACACCATGCCTCACACCACAGTGTTACTACTTAAAGTAACACATATGTTTTGGAGCCTTGACTTTTTTTGATGCACTTCAGTGCGGTGTGCTGGGAAGGTTGGGTAACAGCAGACTGCTGTTGCCTTAGGAATTCCCACCACAGATCCGCACCTTCCCAAGGGCTGCCCTTCCTCTGAAAGCACTAAAACAAATATTTGATTAAATTCTTTTCTGATACGTGGCTAGCTGATACCCCCTGCTATCATTTAAGATCGTCAAGAAAGGCTCTGCCTTGACGCTGGTGCTCGTTGTGTTAGGGTTGTCATTAAGATAAGCAGATTATTTATAGGGAAAAGTGCCACCTACAATAATGAGGCTACAAAGTACTGTAGAAAACCAAGGCATTAAAATACAGCTCTGCCCACTGCCTCTGAAGCAGAAGCACCACCAACCATTCATATTTTATCATTGCAATGATGAGCTTCATTCCAGGGATTAATGCTGATCTGAAACTGAGACACGCTCTTAAATATGTATTTAACAAAAGTGATCTCTCTGCATTTGCAGAAAATACCTCAACAGTGGAAAACACCACGGGCAAGGCAAGGTGTGCGTGCTAGGATGCACCCAAAAACCCCTGCCAGGTGAGCACATGGCTCTGGCAAGGTTGGCAACCTCGTTTCTTCTATTTATTATTTAGTTCCCCTGGACGTAAATATATCTTGTATACATGCATAATGTGTAATTTTTTTTGTTGTAACACTCACAGTATTGGGGTCCAGGAAATCTTTCAAACAAATACTTTGTTTTGAAGAAAGTTTAAGAAAAGTCATGATTATTTCTCTTTCCTTTCAATCTTCCTCAAGATCTTCAGTTTGTCCAGTGACACCTGAGAAGATCAAGGCTACCTAGGAGGCACCCTGAATTCGACAAGCAGGGGATGCAAAACTGCTGCTCTTCGGTGCAATCGGGTGCCAAGAGCACCAGGATGCTGCTCAGAAACACCCCGCAAAGACCTGGAGTCCTATGGATGACACGGGTGGAATGAATGCTGCAGTATTGTCTCCTGCTGGAATGTTTTAGGGGATTGCAAAGCACAGAGCCAGACTCTGTGCATCCCTGGGCATCACCAACTTCCAGGAGTAAACTTGACCCTTATAGAAAGTGACTACCTTCGTTTTGTGGCTGTAATGTACTAATAGCAACTCTTGGTATAACCTGCAGGGCTGGAAATAATGAGGGAACTGAATACAATACTCGCAGGGCATGGGCTTAAAGTGATAACTATTCAAGCATAGCCCTTGACTAATGCAGTTGCTCTTGCACATCAAATAATGTCAGAAATGCCACACTTCATAAGAAAGGGCTATAAAACTTCATTGTGAACCCTCAGCTCAGAAATCCATACTCAAAGGACTAAAAAGTGTTTAAAACTGCTGTATTACATGTAAGGAAACGGACTCAGGAGTGGAAGATATTCCAAGTCACCTGCACTGCATAAAAACATGTGTTCCCCATGATCAGTGTTTTTACAATATCGTGTCCACACACACTGGTGTTTATCTCTACAACTTTGTGTGGCCGTACGAGGTGGATAAGGCTCCTGGAGGGCGGCGGGCAGAGCGGGTGTCCGGGGCTGCCCGTCCTGCTGCCGCGATCTGATCCGTCATGAGCGGAGCCCTGTGGGCAGCCCAGACTGGAGCAGCTGAGGGAAATGCAAACATGAGCATTTTCTGTGCAGGAATGGAGCAGGATGCCAGAATGAGTCCTCAGAGTCCTGGGAGCAGGAAAAAAATGCTCTTGTTGTGCTTTCTGTGATAAGTATAGCACAGATATTATGTAAAAGAAATGGTCTGCAGCAGTTAACAAAATGCCATGAATTCCATTTGTTCCTCCCTGCAGGTTGTCATCTACCACAAATCATCCCTTAAACCTCCTCTTCCCTCCCCAGGCAGGTAGCTCCAGCACTGCCCTGGTGCCCGCTATCAGCAGCGAACAGCCATGGTCACCTTGCCCTCTTCTGGAGCCCATCCGATGCCGAGGGAAGCCTCTGCTCCCGGAGTTATCATCCTGGGTTGGTCTCTGCTGCATGAACAGCTAAATTTTGAACTCATCTTCTGGCTCATGTATGGAGATACAGGTTGGACACCAAAACGTCTGGGCAAGGTTTCAATGCAACGGCAAGGCTTCCTGATGGCAGCAAAGTAAAGGCTTTTTTCCATTGTGCAGGAGTAATTTTGTGGTTTTTTTCATTAATAATACAAAGGAAAGCTTTATGCTATCACAACAACTTACCCCTAGTTGATGAAGTAAAAAAAGTGGTATCTTTGAAAGGTTATTCTTTCTTGACAGTTTGGTGTCTTAAGTTCACATTGCTCCAAGGCTCCTTGTAGACAACCTGAACCTCATTGCTGCAGGAGCAGGGCTCTACAACAGCCCTGTGTTATGCAATATTAACTCTTGAAAACCTTGCAAAGGAAAAACAAAGAGTAGAAAACACCCATCAGAGAACAGAGAGGCTTCCAAAGAACCCACTCTGGGCTAGGGATTGGAAAATTAATGTTCTTGTGCCCTTATGAGAAAACTGGCAATGTACAGTCTTTTTATATACGATTAAATATCTACGCATTTGCCAAAAATCAGTGCATGTCTATGTAGACATGTACTGAATGCTTTATTGTAAGAAAAGAAATCTTTCCAGACAGTTACTGGACTCCATTCAGTCATTAAACATTGTACATTGATAGCTTATTGTTCACTTATGTGATAATTTTACTTCCAATTATATCTGGATAATGAATAAAGACAGTTAAGACTTTAACCTATTTTCAGAAACCAGAGTTCTATCAACATGCAGTTATTTATGCTAATGAAAATAATGATCTTTTTATAGTGCTTGTCACTGAAATGGAATGATGTCCTGCCAACTGTGCATGTTTGCCAGTGGCTACAAATTAATCAGCTAAACTGGAATGGTAATTGGAGTAAAGACAAGTCAAGGGGCAGCGAGGCCAGCTTTGGCAGAAATGCTTTTGAAGAAAAATGCCCTGTTCAGCCAGCAAAACAAAGGAACATGTTTATATAATGCTGTTGTTTAATTAAGTCTAAGCAGCTGTTTCATCAAGGGGTCTTTGACGATTAAAAATGGGAGGTGATTGTGAGGGAAATCAAACCGTGATGACAGTTGTGTTATGCTGGATTACACTGAGCACTAACCCCACACCGGCCTGATGAGACCGTTTCTGGATGAGCTCGTAGGGTTCCTGGTCAGAAACTGCAGACGGTCACCTGAGTGCCAGCCCCGCCGTGACTCTGAACATGCACAAGGCCAGGGACCACGTTGGCAGGTGTTGGGTTTAGAGGTCCATGTTGAGAGCCCCGAGCTGCAGGTGTGTCAAGTGCTACCTCAGCTGTCCATGACAGATGTCCACGGGTTCAGATGCTGTCTATGTAGAGCGCTGGTGTCCTCAGTGCCACGTTACTTCCCTCCCGTGCTTCATCTTGTCTCCTCACTGCTAGAAAGGATATATAAGGATAAGCCATGGGAGATTGCTGCTATATTTACTTGAACATCACATTTTTTTTTTCAGATGGCATTTTTCTTTATCATCTAAACTTCTTGCTATTTGTTCCACTATGGCTGTTTATTTTACTTTGTAGGCACAACTAGTAATTTCTTGGAGCAAAAACATGCAAGTGCCCCAGTCCCTACTTGTCTTTTCTTGTCAGGAGGAGGAGATTCCTCTGAAAAACAACTTCCCTCCTGTGAAAATTGCGTTCTCATGGAGCAAGGGCAGCACTGCCTGTGTCTCCTTTATCCTGGGACTATTCCTATATTTGATGCTTTTGAAACCCTAATTTCAGCAATATGTAACATATTCTTCACCTCCATGATTGCCAAAGAAAAACTGGAAAATAAAACACCAATATACTATAAAGGTTCAGAAACTATAAGGCAGAGAAAAGAATATCCCAAACTTTTTGTCATTTTTTTTTCTTTCCCCAGTCTTTCCATGGATTTTTTATATTGACTTTGTAGAGACACAAAATTTGGAATTTCTCTCGCAACAGAGCTTGGGTTCTGGGTTCCTTGGTGATTTTGGCCCAGTCTAATGCAGCTCAGATTTCATCAGTAATTGCAATATTCCTGCTTTGACTTGGGAGAGAGACACTGAGAGAAAAAGGCAAAGAACTTTGCTGACACATTGGTCCCTGCAGGATCTGACACTTATTTCTTGCCAATGTTCAGTAAGTGTTTTGAAAAGAGTTATCATATGCCCATTAATAAAAAAGACACATTCTATTGAAGGATGTATTTTTAAATGATGAGCTCATTGAGCATTTATGCTATGTAAATAATAATAATTAAAAACTGGCACTGGCTGAAAAAATTTTTAAAAAGGGTTTTATTTCATCCAGCAAATGATTTTTCCTAACAGTTGAAGCATGTAGGAATATTTCATTTGGACTTCCTCCTTTTATTTTGGTCAAACATGAAGAACATTTCCTCAATGATAGATCAGAAAGCTTTTTGTGTGAGGTGAGAAATAAATTTCCAAATTTTAGTTTCGAACACAGTAGTACTAAAAGCAAAGCACTTCCTGTGAATCACAGGACCGTTTTCCTTGCAGAAACACAAAATGTTCCTGTCATCCCACCACCCACTTGGTAGGTGCCTCATTTGGTCTTCATGCCTATTTAAGACCTTTCTATAGCCCATATAGAGGGACAGGCTGCTGCTACGTGCTGGTAAAGGCAGACCCCACTGCATCGCAGAAGACAGAATGGGTCATTCTCTTGCAAATATCTTTTATCCTTTCTTTAATTGGTCAACAGATTTGATCTGGGCTGGTTGGGAACAAGACAGGAAAAAGGGCATTTGTTGATTTTAAGCATGATTTGAAGAACGCTTAACAAGCTATCAACAAATTATCACCAGAGTCTTTGTGCTGCTGGACTTCTAATCCTGTTCTCCTGCCGTACAAGATCCCCTCCAAACCAAGAGGATGTCTTGTGATGCCGAAATGCAATTGCTGCTGTTCAGCACCTCAGGACCGAGGCGCTTCATCAGCCTCTTGCCCAGTGGTGGTAGGTGCAATTCACTGTCCTCCACAGTGATGAAGGTGAACTTGTGTAGGATCAGGCCTTATTTGAGTAAAGCAGTGTACCGTATCATATTAAATTGGCACCCCTGGCTGCTTTTCTGAGCTTGGCCCTGCAGAGTTCTCAATAAAATGTAGGTAATTATTTTATAAGGTGTATAAAGAGCTTATTCAAGGCACATACACTCATTAAGATCTTTCAGTCATCATTAACATCAACCCCTAAAGGACAACAATGGTAATAATGCGATATGGAGCTGAAAACTGTGGCATTTAATAAGAGAGCATCGCGGAGTGATTTAAAAGCACTAAGGAGCTCTAGCAGCCTTCCACTCAGGCCAGGAGAATGCCAATGTTTGGAATGAGTTAATGCTCCTTCCATTACACTTGCACTAATTTGGATGCCCATTATTTACTTGGAATGAATTTCACATTCCAGATCGATTGTACAGTGATACATGAGAATGAGTAGTCACTCCAGACCAAAATGAAAAGGCAAGGTGAAATGTGCTCCTTGCTTCCAGCAGCAGAACAGCAGCCACTGCACGAGGGGTCTCGGGTGGCTCTTAAGCAGCTGTGGGGCTGGCAATAGGTCCTGCGTGCGCAGGTGTGTGGGGAGATTTGACACAGCAAGCGTGGAAGGGCATGCAAAGTATTGAGGTGTTCCCATTCGTTCCTCATGGTGACACAGGAGGAGTTTGGATTAAAGCTTGAATGGGCTCTTCTGGACTTACACTACAGTTGTTGGGATGAGATCCTGCCCCTTAGCCCAAGGACAGTCTCCCTGAGCCTATGTGAAATGGTCCCCATCCAGTGCAGCCTGTGCCAGAACTCCTCTTGGACCCCTCAAGGAGGCTGCTATGAATGAGATGGAAGCCACGAAGCAAGGGACTGGACGCGTAACAAAGCTGGGAAGAAAACATATGCTTTCCTCAGCTCTTGCAGTGCTGCTAAACCTTTCTGCATGATGGATAGGTTTTGTCCGGAAAGTCCTGCTGGAGTCCAGATGGGAAAGCAGTACTAGTTCCCCAAATACCTCCTCTCACTCCCCTGCCTCAACTCCCCACCCCAGCAGAGACACTGAATGAAAGCCACTAATCAAGTGAAACCCCCAGGCTGCAGTGCCAGAGCAGGGCCTGGCAAGAGTTGCATAAAGAAAATTAAACCCAGCAATGAGAAGGAGCAAGTAATGAGGGTTAGAATTCAAGATGATGGGTCTCCAACCATCTGACTACTCCAAGGTTAGTTTCTCTTTTTTGTTTCCTCTGGTGTATCTTTAATATCTTTCCTCCTCCCCTGTAGAAATCACGGATGCTGGCTCGGGAACACGGCTCCTGCAAGGTTTTAGAACAGGGCTGAAGGCTACAAGGTTACTGAACAACAAGCAGAACCTGCTTTATTGCAAAGCAGTTAATATCCTGTTTCTAGTAGAGGCGGCTCCGAGGAAAAGCGTGCTGCGAGCCGTCTCCCAACACGTCCACTGTGCAAAGGAGGAGAGGAACAGAGGCAGGCACAGGGCCAGCGAGTAAGACGGCTCTCATACTAGTTGCTATCTGGAATGAATCTGCTCTTGAAAGCAGATGCGTCCTCACAGTCCAATACAGGCAAACACGTAACTTCCCTTTCAATTCCTTGTATCGGTAACTTCCCCCTTTCTCCCACTCCTATCACTTGCTTGTTAGTTGTGTATATCTAATATTGCATGGAAGTGCAAGAGGATAAAGAACTGATCTTGGAATTGTCCACCAAATGCCTAAGAACTTGGACCATAATATAAAAAACCTTAATATGTTGTGTCAAACGAAGTATTTCAAATTCATAGGATTTTTTTTCAATATCTGATGCTCATTTTCAAGATTTTTTTCAAGGTATATTTTATTAATCTCTTTGATCAAAATTTAAATTTTTCATATAGCAATTAATTGGTGTGAGATGTGAACATTTTATCTATTTTTCAGGAAGGTCTTTTGCTTGTGATCCTCAAAACAGAAGTGAGGTTGTCCAAAAACTATTTATAATTCTCATGTAGCTATGATGTACGTGAATCTGAAAGGCTGCTCTGTACTCTGTCTATTCAGGAGAGCCCACAGGTAGCTCTGCGCTACATCTCGCCACGGCCACAAAGATGCATCTGTTGTTGGCACCGCAGATTTGAGGACCATGGTTTGCAAGAGTCTGAGCAAAGACCTGCTCCATTAGGGAGTGTGTGGCTCAAGGCCTGGCCATGGTGGCTGGTGCCACCACTCGTGGTAGGACAATGTCCCTCACTCCATCCCTGCACTGCTGCATCCTGTGGGGATCCACCACCTCACTTTCTGGAAATGTGCATCTTTGGGCTTCTCATCACCCTTCTCTAAGCTATTTCCCCGTGAGCAGGGATCTGATATGGCTCTGATTCAACAAGGCATTTAGCCATCTGCCGAGCTCATCAGTTCCCTTGCCGGAATTGCCGCAGTGAAAACCAGACGCATCTCTCATTGTACCCCATAACGAGCCAGATGATGCTTTCCCCAACAATAGGATGCCCTTGAGCAATCCCCAGGTGGCTGCCCCCCAGCAGCACCATCTGCTCCACTAGGTCCCATTGCAGAATGAGATTTAGTTCTGGAAAGCCGCAGTTTCCAGTGTCAACCGGGACACTGATCCCTGCCACCACAGGAAAAGCTACCGAGCCGCAGCCTGTTCCCATCCCCATCCCTGCTCAGTTGGGTGCTCCACAACAGCTCAAAAAACAGCCAGCCTAGAACAAGGTCTCAGCTGACAGCCAAGAGGAAGATGCTCAAGGAGTTTGTTGTAGCTAAAGGAAGAAGACTTTTATTGCCAGTATCATCTCCGGCTTACCCTCTCCCACTCTCAAGGCGTCCATTTATGGATGGGTTGTTATGTGCTATATTTAGCAGTAAAAGTGAATTTGACAAAAATTACATTTTAAAGTAAAATGGGTGAAATTTATTTACATAGAGAAACATTTATGTAGCCATAGATTGACAGAAGCAGGGAGATCATAACATCTCAGGGTGCATTTGCATGTAAGAAAAGGTAGGTATGAATAAAAATAGAAAGTGCTGAATAACATATATATATGCACACTTAGAAATCCATGGAATGAAGATGTTCATGATGAAAATAATGAATATACTTTTGCTTAAAGTTACATAGTACTTGGAAAAGGCTATAAAAACATAACGAGTGATGACTAAAGACATGCAGGTGTATGTGTTTATGCACACCTGCATTCAAGACTGATGGCAAAATGTCACAAACTGTCTTTACTGCTAAAGAAAAATCTTTACATACTTAATGCTGAGGAGTTTTATCGCCCTTTCTCAAACATATCTTTTTGTGCTTGTAAAAGCACTTTAGCCATTTCACTCACTAAGAGGCATGTGTGAAACGGGGCCAGTGTTTCTCCTGGAAACATCTTGGAATTCGCTGCAGAGGCAGCTGTCAACGGGGAGGGATGCTCTGCAATAGCTGCACTCACTCTTCAGATAATTTTCTTAGATACTGAGCTCTTCCAAAATCAGATCATACTGTATGTCTTAACATTAAGACTCAGCCAGACCCTGAGGCTGAACGCACAAGCAACCCCATAAAGAGCTGGAGAGAACTGTTAGAGATGCTCTTAGTGAACACATTACTAAACTGTGCCACGGCTGAGCGACTGCGATTTATTGCCGTCTGCAGCAGGGAAACTGTTCTTAAAAAGGCAACAGTGCTGCAGGGGTTAAGTCGGTGAGTCCTGAGGACTGCAGTCTTGCAGCTGAGCATGCACCTGAGCAGGTCTAGCCCAAGGGTTAACCTATGGGGCTGAGAGAGCAAAGCTTAGGACAAACGGCCAGGAAAGAGCACAAGGACCAGGTAAAGTCACCGTATGAACTGACCTGCTTTTCTGAGAGCATCCGAGTTTTCCACCCCTGGTAAGGGGGTGACAGTGGCTCCAGGTAGGCCATGGATGATCCCCTTGCATCTGGACAACTCAAAGGGCAGAAGACCATGAAACCTGGGCACTCCAGTGAGCTCTTTGGTTCTGCAGTCACCACTACTGGCTTAGCATTAAAATTAATTAAAACTTCGCAAGTATTAATCACATTCACACCTTTTTTCCTTTGTTTTGAGGTATCTCTGTTTCCTCCACTCATTTTTAAAGGAATCTGAGGGTTTAGAGAACAAGTAATTAGCTTTTGCTAACTAGTAGGTAAATAAACAAGTAGCCCTTTTCAAATTACTGCTGCTTTCCCACCAAAATCAAAAGTCTTTTTGGAGGCCACGAATCCTTTGGGCTTGGATTTCTTTGAGGTGTTCCCAGGAAACTCGCTACCAGCTCACAGATGCTTCCAGCTGCTCAAGGCACATTTATCACCTTTGGTATCACAAAACGAAGGTATCACAAAACACTTCTCTGAGATGGCACGTGTCTCTGTTTCCTCCCTTGTGAAGCCCCTAAACACAATGAGCACAGGTGCAAAATCAAGTGCATATCTTAGCCCTTAACTTTCTATTAATTATGCAGTAAAAAAATGCCTACTTGGTCCATTTGCACAAAGTAGAGGAAGGAAACAAAACATGTCTTTTGTGTTAGAAATGGTCCTGGAAAAGACAAACCCCCACCATCAGAAAGTCCATGTCATACATGATGCAGCATCACACTCTTCAGCTACAGATGTAAATAATTATATAGAAGCCCTCATTGCTGGCAAAAATATTTGTATTTGGCCATTCTTAAGCAAGGTTTAAGTCTAGCTCACCATGGCAGATGAAAGACCCTGAGGCAGTTCTAGGGACCACTGGATATTCAGTCAGGTTTCTTTTAGGCTTGGGCATCCTAATTTAATTCCTGCTAATGCCCAATATATGAATAATTCATTAGTACTTCTCAGTTTAGAAGTAAACTTCTCAGAATTTAGTAAGTGTGAATGCTGCTGCAGTAAACATATGTTGATTATTTTTTTAGAAGCTAGAAAATGAGGTTACTCCCAAAAAGTGGGTAAAATAATTAAAATGTAAATTGAAATAAATTATTCACACTACCAAATTTAAATAAATGACTCACACACCTAAACTCAATTAAGGCATGTTGTTAGTTAGAATACTCAGCATTGTAAAGCAGATGTACAAAGCCAAGAACTGGCACCAAAAAAAGTGTTCACTGTGCATGAATGTTTTATAGGTAACAGAGTGTATATCCTAAGGGCCTTGAATATTACATTAAATTATACATTTCTAATAAAGAAAATATAAATGAATATGGAACAAATGCTGACTTTCAGCATAAAACACCAAATACCTCTTTTCGGAAAGAATTTTAACATTGCATAACAGTTGCACTATTATCTTGTTTAATGGCTTAAACACTGTTGTCAGCTAAATAGCTCTGTGTATATGAAAAGGCAATAGTGCCATTGGCAACTCTTGTGTAGTGTTATGGAAACCATTCTAAAAAAAGACTACGCTTTACTGTCACTTCAAACTCTTTTGAAATTTTAATAGAAATAACATATTCAGTAGAGGAGAGTTATTAATTTGCTGTATTTTTTTCTTTTTTTTTTTTATGGCTCACTTGCCATCTCCAAAGCAACCTACCATGAGTGCCGAGCTACCAGGAGAGAGTATTCCCAGCTCTGCAAAAGGTGCCTAGTGAGAGGCAGAGGACAGAGGAGAAATTTGGCAAGCCTTCAATGTACTTTCTTTGTCATGATTTTATAAAATACAATACTGCATGTCAAGGGATTTCATATATATATATATATATATTTTTATTTTTTTTTTCATTTAAGCTTAGAGTCTGAAAATTTAAAGTGGAAAGAAGTCTTTGCTCCTATTTTGGATGCGGAGTGGGGAGAGCAGCTCTACAGAGACCATGGTGACTTACTGGCCACACTGTGCCATCAGTCACATTTGGGTGCGTGGTTAGATGTAGGTGTTATTTGGGAAGAGGGATTTCGATGCGAGGGGCTCTCTTGGGGTGCCAGCTCCAGCCACAACACCCCCTGTCACACCGCATGGGCTGGAGCCAGGACTCACCCTCCTGCAGCCAGTCCCAGTCCATCACCTCCTCCAAACCCAGCCTGGTCCATGGAGGAGGTGCCACCAGAACCCCAGAGAGATCACTTGGTGGCACATTGAGCAACTTACCAGCCCCCTATAGAGCTCAAGTCTCCTCCTCATGTTGTGCTGTTGCTGGCTATTTTGCTGGCAAATATTGCTGGCTATTTTGCTGGCAAATATTGTTGATAAAGACACTTCTGGGGGCAGAGGAGCTGCGCTGGGAAGGAGCTACTGAAAAAGTTTTTTTCCCCTATGCAGGTTTCAAGATAAAATGTGAGGCAGTTTTGGTCCCTTGCAAGCTGCATAACAGATATTGAACTCAGCTCTAATTGCTTCTGCTAAGCGCTTAATGAAACTGCTGCATGTTAACCATTTTCAATTAAAATATCTGGGAGGAAAAGATTCAAACACAAGTCCAAGGGAGAAAACACAGTGTGCAGACATTATAGTCCAGGGAAGCGAATTAAATAGGGGTAATTTCCAAAGCGTGACACTGATCTTTGGACAGAGGCAGGAGCAGGGAATATCAGTCCTTTCCTTCTGAAAGGGAAGGCTGAAACAACGAGCAGTCCAAACATGCACACGGACTCATAGAGTGTCATTTCCTCTCAGCCCGCATGGTCCAAGCAGGAGTGCTGCAAAGAAACCTGCAGAGCAAGGTCTGCTGAGCAGTCAGGCTCAGATCTTCCTTTTCCAGAGCTATCCCAGACCTCAAGCCAATGAAGCACCAGAGCAGCCTTTAGGGCCAGACAAGTTTTCAGAGCCCCCAGAGTGTGAACCTTTCCCATGCAAGTCCTACAGAGCCCTCCAGATGTGTAGTAAGAAGGTTACTGTTCATCCCCAGGGGCAGGGGACATCTTAGAGCTGCCATCCTCAGCACAGGGCTTGCCCAGCAGCCCTGCCCTTGGGGAAGGAAGAGGGAATTTGTACCTGGGTCCAGCCAGAATGAGCAGCCACATCCCCTGGGGAGCAGCAAAACTCCTCCAACGCGCTGATGTTTTCCCCAGCTGAACTTATCAATCTTTCCTGTGGGAAAGCTGGGAATCCTTTACTGGAGAGGAAGGCCTCAGCAGCAAGAGTGAACACAGCCATTCTATGAGCGATTTTTTTATTCATCTTTGTAATGCTCTTGGCTAAAAGAAAGCTCTTTTGGCAACTTCTTATATCAGTGTTAGTGTGAGTAGTGAACGACAAATGGTGATTACTCAATTAACGTTTCTATATTTAAGCAAATTAAAGCCTGAACCAGTATAGTATCTACTACAGTATATAGGAATACCTTAACAAGTTTGACTTTATAAAGCCAAAACTGAACAGTCATGAAACTAAGCACAAAACATGACAGCTTTGTTAGAAGTGTTTAAGAATGTTATTTCAGTATCTGCATAGAAACAAACCAGGACAATCTTAGCATAATAAACTGAAAACTCCTCTGAGGCAGGAAGTCAATGCACTCATAAATGTAAGATCTACAGACAAGGAAGGGAAAGCAAAGCTGATGGATATTAAAAGAGGACAAACTCTAGAAAATTGACAAGAAAAGCTAAATAAGGAAAAAAATGTAGAAAAAGATTTCTGAAGTGAAAGAACGCAGAAAGAGGCTGATGGGTCTATTCCCAAAGGGAAATGCATGAGAATCCAGTAAAAATCTGTTCTGTAGTGGTAGCAGGGAGAAGATGATACATTTCTCATATGATCATGGCAATAAACTTTCTATTCCTACCATAACTAAAGAGGATATTAATCAACAGCTATTGTAATTAGACATATTTAAATCAGAAGTTCTGGGTAATTTGCATTAAGGAATTTTAAAGCAGCTGGCTGAGGCACTTTCTTGGCAGCTAGCACTGATCTTTTCAGTAACCATGGATAGGGGAGAATTCCAAAAAAAATGGAAGAAAACTAGTTATTTGTTAGTTCTTTAAGAGACTTGGGCAAGATGGTCAAAAATGGCAGAAGTTGTCAAGCTGACATCCATATGGGAAAAACAGCAGCAAAGCTCATATTTAATTAACAGAGACTTAGAGGTGCACGCTACAGCTAATGCTGGTCAACAAAGTCTTTATGGAAAACAAATCTTCTCAGAGCACCAACATTCTTAATGAGATTATAAGCCTGGTTGATGAAGGCTTATTTAATAAATATATTTAGACTTCAGTAAAACATTTCTCTAGACATGACCAAGTAAAACTATGAAACAAGAATGATAAAAAGAAAATCCATTGGTGGGCTAAGAGGTCTAACAGAAGAAAGATTCTCAGCTCAAGCTACCTCATAAGTAACTGAAGAGGGGAAAATACACCTGAGGTGGGAATATCTTTGCTGAACACAAGTATCTAGCAGAATCCATGCACTTGAACCTAAAGTAACCCAGATCTCACATTCCCAATATCTATTTCAAGTTATTAACAGTGAAGCTTACCAAGGACAGGAGCGATTTAATGGTTATGACATTTTTCATTAATAGATATTTTTATATTAAAATGTGGATTATTTTTCTATCTGAGGCTATGAGGAGTTAATAACACACAGAAAATGTTTCAAAACCAGCAGGAACTACAGTTTCCCCTGTTGCTTTGAATTCTCTGCTTGGTTACAACATGGACCTTATGCTTGGAGGTCCTCACTTTCCCCAGGCAGCTTTTCTTCTAATTGCTTTTTACTTCAGCTTGTGGCCTTGACTCTCTCAACAGTATCATAAAAGTTGAATTACAATGTTCTAAAAGATGCAAAAATCTGTCAGTGAACCAAATTTGTAGTAGTAACATTTTGGGTGTCACAGTGCTCCTAGCAAAACTAAAGTGCTCCTAGCTTTGTGAATAATGCTTTTTATGCACCTAGATATAACCATCCCTCCCACTTATTTTACATAAAAAACAGTAGAAGTGACTGATTTGATTGCTCATGCAGAGGATCCTCACACCAGCTCTGGAAATTAATATTCTTCCACACCAGGAGAAACAAATTTCTACCAGCCAACAAAATCATGCTTCTTTCCCAGATGAATTTGATGGTCTTTGTGGCTCTTTAGTAGTAAACAGATGCTGAGCTGATCAGCAATAGGGGCAAATCAACCAACCTCTAACGATTTGTTCTTCCTTCCCTTTCTATCAATAGCATATTTATTGATCACCCAGATAGCGAATTCCTCTGGAGAAATTTAGCATCAGAGATGCTAACAAAAATCTTTAAAGTATGGAGCTTCATTCACTTTATCGTCATTAGAACTGAACCTCTGAAACTGCTCTTTAACTAAAAATGAGCCTAACTATGCTGCCTTGGGGTTGTCATTTTAGCTTCTTAGGTAGATCTCTGCCTAGTTTCAAACCTACAGCTCAGTGCAACTCGTCACATTCACATTGCTTTTAGGGAGCTTGGTTGCTGCAGGAAGCTTCACGGGAAGTATATCTATTATATTACAAGAGAATATTTCAGGGAAAATGTCACTGCTGTTTTGCCT
>JAVCKT010012876.1:0-11916 GCA_032273925.1 Rhynchotus rufescens
CGGCGCGGTGCGGCGGGGCGGGGGGCTCCTGCGCGGGCCGCTGCGCAGCGCCGGGCCCGTCCCGCCTCCCCGCGCCGCGCTCCGCACCGCGCTCCGCACCCTCGCATCTCTTCCCCAGCAAACCACGGCAGGCTGCGATTCCAGCTTTTCCCAAGCACTAAAAATAGTCTCCCCTGTGCCTTCCCTCCCAGGAGAAGCCAATCCTTCATACACTTCCATACACTGTTCCCAAGTGCGGAGCTCGCAGCCCCTACAGCTTCTCGCTGATGAGGGTGTCAGATATAATTATTTTTGAAAGCTGTATCCCATGCTATGCTCTTGTCACTAATCTCCTTACCTCAGAAGATTTCATCTCATGACTGTTTATTTCTGCTTTTAGGAAAGCAGTTCTCACATATGAGCACATAAGGGCCATTTTTGGTGGAGGAAAAAAAAACCATTGACAGCCAAGCGTCAGCTTGGTGAGACATGGTGAGAAATCAGAGGTGCTGCAGAAGCAAACTCCTATTCCAAAGCCAGGAGCCAGAGGCTCACACATCCTCACCTTCTCCCTTTCCCCCGCCCGTATATGCAGGTTTTGGCACGCGGCCCGTGTGTCCCGCACCACGGCTCGTCGGCGTCCCTGCCGCGCGCGCTCACCTCTCTCTCCGGTGCCCAACGCTAGCGAGGCGCCTCTCCTCTCCCAGACCCGTCCTCATCCACGGAGCACTCTGCACCTCAGCTGAGCGGCTCTCTCAATTGCTCAGTTTTTGTTTCGCTGCCTTTGCTGATGATACGGTTTCACAAGTTCACTCCCCAGTCATCACAGAACCTCGCCTAGACAAGAACGTGACTTAAAAAGTAAAAGTTTCAGTCAAAAGTCTTTTGTCATACTTTCTAAGGAGAGAATCTAGCCATAAAGTGAAATATTTTCCTTTATGGATCATCTGGTAGGTGGACTCAGTGGTCAGGAAATATCTAATACTTAGTGGGCTTTTATAGACACTAACATTTTGTTAGCAGCACGTTCTAGTACTCACTATGCAGCCAATACAGCTGGGCATATGAGACTTAGTTAAAAAAGAAAGCTCATGTTCAATTTTAGTAGGATTCTAGATATTTGGTTTGTGTGTTTTTTATCTCCATTTTTAAGTTAAATTGTGACAGTTATTACAGAGAGACAGACAGATTCTGAGAAATTTGACAGAGAAGTAGGTGCAATTGCTTTGTACCTTTTCCATTACAGGTGCACTATAATTAGTCTGATCACTATAAGGAAAGCACCAACTCCCGCGATCTGTTGTCTGGTGAGGCAAGGCGGTTTACGTGAATTTTAGAACAGGAATTCCACATGTGCTCTTCTCCTTACTACAAAATGTCATGGATGTGTCAGGCACAGACTAGAGATACTTTACAATACATTCCTATATTAATTGAAAAAAATGGCCATCGATAACACTAAATCATAATGTATACAAGAGAAAGGCAAACTAAGGTCTATCCTCCCATTTCTCAATTCTATCATTGACAAAACTTAGCCAATTTAATATTCTACTATTTCTATGAAAGAGCAACATGAATAAAATTTCACATAGCTCCTGGCTAACTTAACCTAAAGAATACTATTATTAGTTGACTTTGTTGGGTAATTTTAAATGTCTTCTTAAGGGCTGGGTCTTAATTACCAGCCCTTACATGGACAATCAAGTCCCTCTTCTTTCTCAATGGGAGCTTTGTCTCAAGGGCTAGGATCCAGTCCAGGGAAAGATGGAAACATAGTTAGCACTTGGTCCCAGGAAGATGTTGGCAGATGAAACTCAAACATTGCCAGTCCCTTTTCAGATATTCTCACTATAGTGCTTTGCATGTGTTTTGTGCCATTGATCCCTGTTGAGCTGGCTGTATTAGACACCGAGGGCTAGGCTGACCAACTTGCACTGACGTCAAGGAGTCTTGCATACAAAAAATCCTACTGATTCCTGCGGTTCCCATAAACCACGTGGTTCCATGAGGGGCAGATTGCTGGTGCAAACTGCCAAAGCCCCACTCGTACTAAGGGAAGGCCTTCGGTGGCCCAGGGACCAGGGACCATTCTGGCTTCTCTTCTGGATGATTCTAAAAGCAAAACTGCCTCATCTGTATGTAATGCCTCTGAAGCCTTCGAGGTATTTTCATGGACTGACTTTAGATCAGGAGTGGAGACAGCAATGAATACTACCTGCATATCAGGTACCTTGCCACTTTCAGCTTCTCAAAATCACTGGAAATGTTGCCATTACATGGAGTGGTCCTGCTTTCTCCCCTTACTTGTGTGACAAAACTAATTGGATGAAGCACTCAGTAAGGTGCAAAGCTGAAGGGATGAACTGCTCCTTTATTCCCCATTTATTTGGAACCACCCACCCCGGATTCAATTTATTTGCTCTTTTGAAAAGTATAACTGATGTTATAGTGGATATATTTTTCTGCAGTCATTCACTACCAGAGGTACCTGAGACACAAACTATAGAAATAAAACCATTCTTGCCTCCATACCTGTGTCTGAGTGGCTGAAGATGAAAAGGCAGCTTATCATCTTCAGGAACTGGCATCACCATTTAACCAGCTTAACATCACACGTTGGAGTTATCCCTGCAGGGAGCTGCTACGCTTTTGCAGCAAAGCTAGAGCGACGTCGCGCGCTAACAGCAGAGGTGCTCGCAGGCCTGCTGGGGAAGTGCTCCTGCCTCTGCCCACTCTGTGCCCCGCTGCTCGCTGCGAGGAGACATCAGAGCGGCCTCGCTCCCCTGGTGCCCCCAGGGCAGGGGCACCAGCTGGGAGGCAGTGAGTGACCCTGCCTGCAGGTGACAGCAAGGGAAGTCTGCCAGAAGCCCGGACTAACTCTGTTTGTTTGTTTTTACCTAGGAGTTCTTGTTTTCTGAAGCTGGATTTCAGAGTTTCATAAACTTGCCCTTTTTTACTGAGGATAGACATGTCCTTACAGGAAGAAATATTTGTTTACTAATACCTTTTGTTTTGCCAGGGGTGTCTGTTGGATTCCCTGGCTGAAGTTAAAAGTCACTTCCCTTAAGCAGCTAACTTGCCTTTCCCCTTCCCCGTTCTGATACCTTGCAACTCTTAGTGGCTATCACTAAAACCCACTACCCACCCAGGTAAACCTCATGTAAACATAAACCTAAAGAGAAAAAGCTGCCTGACTGTTCATGGGCTGAGGGAAGTGAGATGGTTAAAGAGGAAAGGAGAAGACATCCCAGCCTGTGCTTAATTACGGTACCTTAAACCACACTCTGTGGTTTTCAGCCAAGGTTGTGTGTTGTCTTAGGTTGAGCGCCTGTAAATCTGAAATAAGTAAATGACTTCATTGTGAAGATTTGGCTCAGGAGAATCTTAGCAGCATCCCGAAGGGTTATTTAAATGTCAATAACCTTTTCTAATTCAGGCTATTGAAATTAAGCAAACCTGTGCTGAACTAGCAAGTTACTAGTTTAAATTTGCGTAGCTGTAAATAAATACATATAACAGAGAAAACTTCTAGTCAGATAAAAGCAATAACAAAACTCATTTGCCTTAAATCTATTTTTTTACAGACAACTCATTCTCATTACTGAATGTAAAGAACACTTCCTGGATATTCCAGGACACAGCTTCTACCATATGTATTAAATTTATACCTTGCTTACCCTTTTCTTTTCTCACATAAGACGAGGAAAATTATCTTTCCACTCAGTCAGCAGGACAGCACATCGGTGGAGGAGTGTGCGTGTGGGCACCACTGCCCTCTCCTGGAGGATGACGTTTTGCCATAACAGTCCCTCGCGATGAGGATGCGAGGAGCAGATCCAAGTGGCCTGTTTCACTGCATAACAACATCCACAATGCTTTAGACCACAGCATTGCGTATAGAGAGACTAACATATAGGCCCGGTGCGTCGTAGACCCCAGCCGTGGGCAAGGGCTGCCTGATCCCTGTGATTTCCACACCCTCAAGGCTCTCAGGGAGGAAAGCCTCAGTGAGCAGAGGGCAGGCAGGGCCCTGGCAGCACCGTGGGTGGGTGGCAGGGCCCACCAAGGGCAGCTCCTTCTCCTTCTTGCTGGGGCGAGGAGGGCAGGGCAGCCACCCTGGGCACCCTGCCCGCTCACTGCTGCCCGCAGTAGCCCCCTGCCAGTTCCCTGGCCAGCCAGGCCACCCAGTACCATGCAGTGCCTGCAAAATGCACATAGCCCAGAGAGCAAAGCCAGCCCTCCATGGGTATTTAAGCTGAGTGCTAAAATATCAGCTCTGCATGATACCTACTGTAAAAAAATGTTGCTTCCCATAACAAGAAAAATAGCTTAAGACACACATATCATCCACATGACAAGATTCTGAAAATAATGATGACTGTTCCTGAATAGAAAGAGTCTGACTGCTAAGCTCTGTCTCCCAGTCCTTACTTCTGAAACTAGTTTCACTTACCCTGTGTATCTTGCTTTAGTGTGTCTTCTCTGCTTTGTGTAAATACCTTTTTGTTTGATAGGTGCACTTGGGCCTTTGGTCCAGAGCAGGATTAGTCAGGAACATCCTTTAATGATGTAAGTGGCCTTTTTCCTTGAAGGACTGAAATAAAAGAAGTTTAACAAGCGTCAATTCACTTCTCCTGTTGGACTCATTACTTAGCGTCTGAGTACTTGGGAAGCTTGTCAGAAGGGTTTCCAGGCTCAATTTATAGGAAACAAAGCCATTGGAACTGGGCAAGACTTTTTCTCCTCAGCTGAAGGGTAAGGTCAGATATTGCATCTCTTTTCAAGACAGAAAATACCTTCTTCCAACTAATCTTCTAAAAAGAGTAGTAGAAGAGCTCTGCCTGGTGTTTCTCAGGAACTTCCACCCCTCCAGGACAGCTGGAGTCATTCACAGCAGTTTGGGATTTTCAAGGACTCATTTGTATTTGCCCAGTCTACGTGCCATTTTCTCAGAACCTATTTGTATTTATGTCTTATTTCTCTGTGCTTTGGTCTTAAACCAGTCTGCCTTGAGCCTTGGAAAACCTCAGCTCTTTGCTCAGGATAAGTCAGTGTGAGGGCGGTTCTGACTTTTCCTTAGTTTTTATCATCATTTATTTTCTGTTCCTGAGGCCATGCCTAGGAGCTCGAGTTGCAGTAGAAGACCATCCTGACTGTGAACTGCTGATGAGAAAGGTGCTCAGTTTCAGTGCCAGAAATTTTACTCAGTGGGTAATTTTTCCTGTCTGAAACTGCCAACAAAGTTTATCTTTTTCTTTTTTTTTATTATAATCCAACAGGAGATTAAAATGTTTTGCTTTAAAATGGCTATGGCCAGACCTTCATGTGGTGTAAATTAGAGTAAGTTTTCTGATGCATTAATCCTTAATTGAATGCAAGTCAAGATCGGACATGGTTTTATTTGAGGTTTGGTTATTTTTTTCCTAGGCTAAAATTCAAACTGTTTCTGAGAGTGGGCATGGTCCTTTTCATTCTGTATTTAGGCTGCTTCCACCCTCTCCTCTTGCAGGAGCTTATTTCTATCTTTATTTTCTCTGCTGCTATTTATCATCCTTATTCCTTCACCTCCTCTCCCATTCCCATCTCTCTCCTTACTTTCTATTGTCCAACCTTTTTAGCAAGCTTTCCTCTCTTCCCTCTGCTGTCGTTCCTCTTCCTTGGTAGTTCCTTCTCCTTCCCCCTTATCTCAGCAATTGCTGCCAAACAGCTATATTTGGAATAGAGTGGGAACAAGCTATTCTTGTGACTTTTCTTTGAAATAACTGAGAGGAGCAGATGATTTTCTCTGAACGAATAGAAGATGCATCAAGGAGAAGGCAGGCTAGTGAAATCAAAATGACACTGGTAGGGAATACCTGCCCAACAGGTTTGTCTTTCCCCTGCTCTCAGGATAAATTAATTAGCTATAGGTTTTTGTTTGCTCTGTTTTAATTGTAGATCTTCCTTTTGTGTAGAATTTCTCTCTACAGGTTAATAACCTGTGCTTCTGAGATTCTGATAAGGACAAGATATTCATCACAATGTCTGGGCACTCACACATCAAGGGAATAACTACTACCTAAAATCTCACATGACAGGATTAGTTTAAACAGGCTATATACTTGTTTAGCATTTGAACTCAATGCTGTTGTATTTTCTGGTCTGTTGCATCTTTACAGCACACTCTTGTATGGGCTAACACAGACATACACTGGGAGGTACAATTTCCTATCGAGCAAAATGATTTCTCTATGTCATCTCACATTAACTGCTCTTGATCACTACCCATTTCTCACCACCAAAGCCATTTAAAACTGTTATAAGCAACATACTAATGAAGCCAGCTAGAACCAGAGCTATGTGAGCAGCACAGCTCAGAAGGCTTTCTCCCCTACACCTCGTGTTTCTGTGTTTATGTGATTAACTCCTACGTTGGCAAACCAAACAAGAAATGAGGCCAAATGAAAAATTCAGCATCATGGTTTAGCTTTTTGTGCCTGTGCCAGCAAAAGACCCAAGTCTATTTGTCGACTCTCCAGTAAAGCTGGTTCTGTCAAAACCATACCTGTGTCCACATGATCATGAAGGAAACTTCTTAATACAGAGGACGATACATGAAATTAAATGCAGACAGACAGAGGGACAAGATCTTTAGTTACAATGTCAAACTAAAATTTAAAGAGAGAGGATGTCAAAAGCTGGAATAAAACGATTCTGTCATTCATGGCTGAATGCCTAGGGCTTTATAATTGGCTACCACAAGTGGTCATGCTACCATGGAACTTCTGTAGCTCTCTGTAGTAACTACCGATATATTTATTTAAAGCACACCAGTGCCTAAGGACAGCAATACTGGGAGAGAACAGTGTTTTTCTTTTTTTTTTTTTCTTTTTCTTTTTTTTTTTTTTTTAAATAAACTACGCAACAGCTCTCGTGGAACGTGTGTGAAATGCTGGATTTGGCCCTTTCCCTGCCTGAACAGATCTTAGTATTTTTCTTCCACCTCTTAGGATGGAGCTGAAAACCGGACTTATCTGGGAAATGCCTGGGTCTTCTTGCTGCAGATTTTGAGCTTTGTACTGAGTGAGCCAGCAGGCTTTGCTGGCTCCACAGCAAAGGTCAGGGCACTTGCCTGGAGTAGAGTGCAAGTCCAACAGGATCATACAGCTGGTATCCCAACTTCAGCGCCCTATCTTCAAATAAGTCACGAGGAATTGACACATTTTGCATTTGAAGAAGGCCTAATGGAAAAAAAAAAGTGCTATGTTAAAAAGAATTAGTCTACAGTCACAGCTTGCTGAGACTTTTATGCCTCCACAGAGGGATAGCCAGACCTCCAAAAAGGCACAATCACCCACAAGAGACTTGGAAAGAAAAGATGTGAAAAAAAAGAAGTGACCAGATGATGGTTGTCATTTTTATCGATAGGCAATATCAAGGAAGAGTAAGTATCCACCTTGTGATATACAAGGGACCTTCTTTAAAGTTGGTCTGAATAATCATTGCATCATAAAATCTGTCTTGTGATTCAGAACAACAAGCAGTGAACGTCAGTCTAAATGCCAGGTCTGCACTGTGACCAGCAGGGTTGACCACTGCGGTCCTTGACTTTTCAAGCTTTATTATCTGCACACTTACTACAACACAATTGAAAGTTGATGTGTTTGAAAACATACACAATGTCAGGGAAGGAAAGAAATGTTACTTCCTTCTCTCCCCCTCCACCTCATTATAGGATAAGAAAAAATAATGTATGGAGAATAATACTTCACCATCTAAAGAATTTTTCTGGTTTCTAAATCTGGTGAAGAGTCATTGTATATTTTGACAGAAAAATGAATCAAAATAATAAAGTGAATGCAAAATTATATTGCTGTCAATAATTTAATTTACACAAAATAGCACTGTGACATGGTAATTGTTATATATGATGCAGCATTCAGTATAATATTTGGAGAATGCATTATAGAAAGTCAACATTTAACTACTAAAATCAACTTACATAATCAAAACTGTCAAGGAATCTTTACAGTTTTATATTAATTTGAATGTAATTTACTATAGAGGTGTCATTCTTAGAGGTGCTTACAATAGTTAATGATCTCTGCATTTCCATTATAAAATCCGATTTTCAAAGGTTTATAACTTGGACTTAAGAACTCTCAGCCCTCCAGCACATTTTCCTTTTTCCTTACAGATGTTAGAGATTTTCAACTTTTCTCTTGGTGCAGAAAGTGAGGTTCCTTTCAAAACTCATTTTGAGGATCTGCTAATTTGGTGCTTCCTACCCAGGGACCTCAGTAAACCACCCTTCCCCCCCACCCCAAACCCAAGACAGTTCTTCACAATAACAGAAGGCAGCATTTGCAGTTATGCCCTTTTCTTCCATTTTCCTTAGAATTTTATCCTTCAGAACACTTCTCTTATTGTCTAAGTATCTTCCAGTACTCTGTCCTTCCTACATCCCAACCTCCTTCCTTCTCTCCTCCCCATTGGCACTGCTGCCATTAAGCCTTCTTCCTGGTTCTTATCATCACCGCAGATTCTAAACTCATGGCTCTGCTCTTGGTCTTCTTACAGAAGTGCATATTTAGCTTGACAATAACAACTTTCTTTGCATCCATTTGCTAACTAACGGGTTCTCTCAGATGCACATTTCCTCAGCCTCACTCCTTTTTCAATATGCAGCCCTAGTTCACCTTTCCAACAATTTCCCCACAAAAACTAACAATTAGTTTTGCCCCAACACATTTCTCTCCCTGATCTAACAGGTTTGATCTATGCCTGGCATTAACCATCACCAAGACCTGCTCTGTTGGATGTTTTGTGATTTCCAGCTCATTAGCCATATGAACCATACAGTCCCCGCTCCTGCTCAATGCTTCATCTAATCTACATGTACACTGGCCATCTGTGTGATGACTGCTCATAGAACTCTGCTTCTCTTCTAGCTTGTCCTCTTCTCTCCTAACAAAGGCTTGAGAGCTCGTCTCCAATGTCTTCTCATTGGCATCAAACGTGACAGATGTCTCCGAGTTCAAACTTGGAGCTATCTGAACATAGTTCTGTCCACAGTGGAGTGCTTTGCAATAGCACATCATATTGCACTGATGATTCTGCCTAGTTCCTGCAACATTTCTGATCAGAGCAGGCCACGTGGGTGCACCAAAAGCTACAAGACATGACCTATCTTTGGTGTGGTATGTTTATACATGGGGAGGAAAGGCCTCGCAGCTCCGTAAGGGCTGGGTGTCCCTTCTGCGTGCACTGGTCATATCTGAGGGAGGTAGAGCGGGAGGGCAGCAGTAGGCATCTCCCAGCTCTTCCTGAGTGCAGTAAGTCATCTCAGCCCATTAATCCTCCTCGTTACATCAAGCAATTACTGTGACTTGTTAAGAATCAACAGACACAATGGAGAGATGGGGATCTGTGTGTTAGTCATGTGGTTGTTGCCAGCTTCAGCAAACAACTAAGATGAATGACAAAATCCCAAGGAATCTTGCATTTCACCTCATATTTCTTAAACAACAGGTTATCCTTTCAACTAGTTAACAGCAAAATTGAGTAACGTCATTTTCTACTTGGTCAGCTCTCCAGGCCTCGCTGATGACTTCTCAAAGTAACTTTCATCTTTCAGGTCTCTAAGTTCCACATGTCTGGTGCAAACTCCTCTAAGCCATTCAGATCCAGACCACTAATGTCCTCTTGATCCTGCGTCAAAGACGACTTTTCCTTCCTCAACACAGCTGAATCTTATGTCTATGTTCCTGCCACCTGTGCTGCAATCACCACAACATGCCCTTCCCTAGCCCAGAGAATTAAGCATTGCCACTACTTTGCCTGGGTCTCCGTCCTGCTGACATCCTCAGTCGTGAGCAGGTTGCAGGTGTGCTGAGGCCACTGTTCTGCGCATGCACTGCCATTGCCTCATTGTGCCCCGCTGCTTGTGCGGCCTCTCGCATCCCTGCGCCTTGGGGCTGTGACTCTCCGGCGATTCCTGGCCACCAGTGCGTTACCAGAGGGGTGCTCTCCACGGCTCCCGACTTCAAAATTGCCTGGAACACAGGAAAGGTTAGTGAGGCAAGGGGTTGGCAGCATCTAGTCGCTTCAGGGCTTCCTACCCTGGAGGTAGGACACTGCAAACCGATTGCTCACAAACACTTTGTATTATCGGAGGCGTGCTGTTACGGGTCATTTCCCAAACCTGAACTTGAAAGGCAAATTATCAACACAAAGGTATTATCAGCAATAAAAGCAGAGCGGATTATTACCTTGTCTGCTTTTGTAGATCTCCAGCTCCAGTTCAGAGGTCCAGTCCTCCAAAATCCTCTCCAGATGCACTTTCTTCATTCATGTCAAATGTTCCTCATTTGCAGTCATTTTGGATCCCTTCTGCTCTAGTTTTCTCTAACCTGAGGGTTATTAAAGCAAATATGCTTGAGCCAATGTGCATAACTGTATCCAAAAGCTAAGCTCTCATTATCATTTAATAATTTAGATTTACATAACATTAGGTTTGTCACTTTAGTGTAGCATCCCTTTATTTCCAATGCTAGGAAAAGAACTTTATTTGTGATGCTCTGTTCTGGCCAGTTTGTCTTTTTATGGCCACATCTTTTGTTCAATGCCAGCATGTAGCCAAAATGCCTCCCTGTAGCATCATTGCCAATTTTCCCTGTTAGATAGAATAAATGAATCACTTTCTAATAATTCAGTTATGTCACAAATAAGATGGGAATCTCCTTTCCCTTATGCATATTGAGAACAGATCTGTACTTCTGGACCAAAAATCTGCTGCTTACATATCACATTACTGGAGCTGGAAAGAAAAACTATTTCACTGGCATGATGTTCTGATGATGGACTTCATTCAAGAAAAATGCAATTGTATTCAGACTGGCTAGAAGTGGTGACTGATTCAGCAGCATCTAGGCTGGGAAATAGCTTATCTCTGGTAGTGGGACAGGTGACAACGAGAAGGATAAAACTCAGGATGTTTGTTTGACCCTCGAGATTCATAGTTCAGTGGCAGAGGAACCCTAGATTTTCTTTTTCTCCCTCCAGTGGATATTGAATTGGACAAAAATTCCAATATTTTTGGAATTTTTATTAAGGTATTAAGGTCTTTAATTAAGGTCTTTTTTAAGGTATTAAGGTCTGGTGAAATTATATTCTGTACAAGCATTCAATACACTTCATACTTTTATTTTGTTTTTGGCAAAAAATATTAGTCCTCCCTACTGGCTGTAGGGAAGACTACAGACTGAAAGTTTCAGGTTGTTATTTCGCAGTCCTGTGTGTTGAGAAAAGAGAACTAGAAGATGAAACTTTAAAATGTCAGGCTAGTCAGGGACTGTATAAATCCTTTCTCCTGAAAAAAGAACAGGACATGGCAGGAAGGGGATCTTAGAAGATGCTCTTCTGGACTGGAAGACAGTTTTTGCTCTTTCACTGTCCCTTGCAGAAAAATCCACCCAACCGACCGGTTTATCCCCGTTCAGTACTTTTACTCCTTGAATCTCAATGAAGAGGCTTTCCTCTGATGTAGGTAGCGCTGCCGGCTCTCCCGAGGTTGCCGCCCACTTCATTCAAGTATTCCTAGTGCAGCAGGGATGTTAGTGGCTACTGGCTTGCAGCCAACATCCCACACATTTCCTCCGCAGCAAAAATGCCTTAATTCTGACCCGCTGCCTTTCAAGTAGATAGTGGAAAAATCAGTCACAAAAGCTTTGCTTTCATCTGTATTTCTCCGTCAGAAAGATCTGAAACAAACATCAGACATTGCCCCTTCCTTTTCTTTTTCCAGGTGCCCGGCCGGCAGGGTGAGGCCTGGTCCCGCTGCAGGCGCTGGGGCTGCTGCCGGCGGGTTTGGGTGCCCGCGTGCGCGGTGCCCGCGCGGCGAGGGCGCAGCCGGCGCTGCCTGCCCTGCGCCAACAGCTGCGCCCAGCACCTCTG
>JAVCKT010012877.1:0-35372 GCA_032273925.1 Rhynchotus rufescens
ACCCTGGCCAGGGCAGACGAGCGCACTGCTTGCGAGCAGGGCTCTGAGCTGAGCGCGCCCCTCACCATCCCCTCGCTTCAGCAGCTCCGCGCGCCGGCCCCCCTGGCGCCCTCCCTTCGCAGGGCGCTGCAGAACGCTCCAGGAGAAGCCAGGGAGGCCGGGAAGCCTCCCGCCAGCACCGGCTGCACGCAGCCTGGCTGTCGCCTTACCTCAAAAGCAGGAGGTGGAAACCCCGGGAGCAAACCTGGACCACCTGCACCACCGCTCATGGCCCTCGCTCGGCTCCCTGCATTTCAGCACCTCTCAGCGTGTCGCTTCACGCCGAGCGGCGGTGGATTCAGGCGCTCACGAGGCCGCCCGTCCTTTCTCAAGCGTTTGCCCTCCCGCTCGTCCTTCCGCGGCGTCAGCCGCTGACGTGGGCCCGGGAGAGGGCAGCGAGCCCCGTGCGGGCGCAGGGCGCAGAGCGGGCGGATTTTCCCCCAAGGTGCTGATCTGGCTCTGCTCGATGCACAGGGTGCTCAGCCGCCCGGCCCAGCCCAATCCTGGTGTGGATGAGCCCCAGGCAAGCGGACATGAACCCCAGGGGAAACTTCAGCCTCCCAGGTCACTGCTCCTTCATCCCATTAATCCCTCACGGCCTTTGGACACTGAAAACAATTGCATCCACTGAGCTTTCTTGGGAACAATGTCTTGGAACGCGGCTTATAAAACACTTAGAGAGGGACGGCTAAATTTAGTTACAGATGAACCTGATCTGGATTGGGCGCAAGCTGCGGCTGCAAATCCGCGCCGTGTCTGCACAGCCATTTTGGCAAAGGCCAGTGGGGAAGCGGCTCCGCGCGGCTCTCGCCCTCGCGCTTTCCGAAGGGGTGTCAGGATGGGCACCACCTCCTTCCCCTTTCCTGCATGGCCAGCCCCCAGTCCTGCTGCTTCACCTACAGAGGAGATGAGGATGGTCTCCTCTCCTATCCGCACCTCCGCCACGGCAGGAGCCTTAGCAGGAACGCTGGTCGAGGGGAGAAAAGCACCCGATGTACTTGCTTTCCAGGCACCACTGCACCATTTTACACGCAAGGGGGACGCCTCTTCCTCCTCCACTGCCTGCAGACTGGGTGCTCACAAAGCTCGCCTGCATGCCAACAGTGACAGCGTCAGGAAGCAACCGGTTTTCCTGTCAGAAATAGCCAATCTAAGTCCTTGACTTGTGCTGGGATTGCACTCAGCCACTAAAGGCGACATGCAGAGCTCTCCGTGCCGGTCGTGGCAGCTGTTGCTCTGGCCTTGCCCCCATCCAGGAGCAGCACAGTGTCCTATAGACTGACACTCAACTGTGGGCCATGCCCTTGTGCATCCATATTTGCAGCAGGAACTTTCCTTGCCTTTCCTTTCCTTTGGCCACCACATCCTGTCCCAACCTGTCTCCGGTCACGGTCCTCAGGAGCACCAATATACACTTTAATCTCCAAATCCCAGCCTGGGGAGGGAGATCCAGCCTCTGCTCCCTCGCAGCGGGGACGTGGCACAAGCCACAGCTTCTGCTGCAGGCGGTGGCTGATCAGAGTCCGAAAGCCCAGCTGCCAAAGCTGCAGCCTGCAGCTCACTCTTTGAGACCGCGTCTGCTCCTGGCACTGACACAGCACGGAGTCAAGGTTTGAGGATGCTGGCCAAGATGTTCTCAACTTTGCAAGCAGGCACATTCTAAAAAGGAAAATCAGTCCTCCCCGGAATGATAAGGCTAAGAGGACGGGCTGCTTAGTCATCACTGAGCGTCTCAGCCGGCGCTTACAACTCATCTTCTTTGCAATTCTGGCGAATCACCAGCAACGATAACAAGGAAGCTCCATCATCCATGTGCAGTACAGTGCCAGGGCCCGAGGGGAAGCTCCGTGCAACCTGCGAGCCGGCAGCAGAGGGGACGGGGAGCGCCTCTCCGCCAGGGCTGGAGCACTCCTACAGGGGGTCCACGTCCAGCAAGGAATGGGGAGTGAACATCCCCGCGAGGAGCGCGGCTTCCCCGAGGATGAGGAGGCAGGAGCCAAGGCGCTGTGTGCCCTGGGCACCACGAGCCTTTGCATTCACCTCCCCGAGGCAGGTGTGGGAAGAGGGGAGCAGGGCAGCTCTGGGCGTGCGAGCAGCTCTCGGGGTCGACCCACACGAGCGGCTCTGGGTGGAGAAGCACCGTGGAGGGCTCTGCAAATCGCCGCGCAGACAGAGGCGGCTGCGAGGGGCGGGCGCGACGCCGCGGTGCCGGCGCTGTGATCTACGCCGGGGCCCTGAAGCGGCAGCGAAAACGGGCAAATTTAGCAGATTTCACACATTTGTCACGGCAAACTTAGCAGATTTCACAGCTTGTTTCAGACTAAAAGGAATGTCATCAAAGTCCTGCAGAGCATTTATGCAGCTGAAAACCATGCTCCCAGGTGACCTGTGTCCTGCCAGGCGAGAACCTGGCATATGTGAGCAGGCTCCTCTGCTCCTTCTGGTGGGGAACCACTGCCCACCTTCCGGAGCACACGGCAGCGACGCTCCCACCCTCCTCCGGAGCCTGGATCCCACGGGGAGCATGCAGACAAAATTAGATATACAGATCACAGAGACTGAATTAGACCAAAAGCGCCGGCTGTTGTGCCGAGACCAACGATCCCATCGGCACGTGCCAGATTTCAGCCACAGGGGCGACCTCATAAGGCTGTTCTCTCCGGCAATTTCATCTCCTCCAAGGGGACAGGGCTCCGATCGCCTTGGACTGGTGCTGAGGGAATGCATCCCACCTGCAATCCGACCTGCCCCAAGGGTCCCAGAGGAGCTGCCCCCGTAAAGCCAGGAACAGGGTTTGGGAAAGGAAAAACCCTACCAGGGAAGCACACGCTGTTCTGCGGAGCCACGTTTGCTGCTCGCCACCTAGATGCCTCCTTTGACGGCACGGAAGAGGAACCACTTCATTGCCCAGAAGCTACATAAGAGAGAGAAGCTGCCAGATGTGCTCAATCATCTCTATTTTTTTAAGGTGAATAATACAGCAAGAGCTGTTACCATGTTGGTCGGAGCAAAGAGCTTCTCGACATTTTGCAAGTGCCTGGTGCCTCAAAGGGAAGTGCTCACTTCCTTCCTGGATTCATCAGACCTAGGGACACATCTGCATTTGTGCTTACCAAAGAAAATCCCTCCAAAGGGAAGGGTGGCTTCTAATTCGCTTCCTCGGCTAGGTCCTAGAAGCTCCAAACACATTAAGGCCGGGTCAGTGCTCCAGTCACACAGCACAGAACAGAAATTAGCAATTTGTATTTAGAGCAGCAAGACGCCCCCAGCATTTGCACCAACGCCTCCCTCCTGCTAAACCACTCTGCACAGAAACCTAAAGGGAAAACACAAGGAGCACAAAGAGAGAAGACAGGGGCAGCCTGGATCCCAAGATCATCTCGCCTAAGCCATCAAATTGCCATGAGATGTGTCTGCATCTTGGCATCCGTCACAACAGCCACCGAGGGCTCTGGGGGCAGCGGGTCTGGACGCCATGAGGAGCAGCGACACAGAGAGACATCTCTATCAACACAGGCTGCTTAAATGACAGCAAATCTCTACGAAACCCTTGGAATGGCGCTCAGCCTGCTCACAAGCATCCTCGCTGCCCAAGGCAGGGAGCCGCTTCTCTCAGTGGCAGGTCCACAGGACTGGTGGCAGGAGGGACGCTGGACTGAGCCCCTTGCCACGTCATTGACGGGTTGTTCCTCAGGAGCATGAGCATGATCTGGTCGAGGAAACTAGAGCACGTACGGGATACACTCATGGTAAACCAGCAGCTGTCACAGAAGCAGAAGAGATACCACAACAAAGGAAAGTAGAATCACATTAAAAATCTGTGGCGACAGGAGATGGTTCAGATGTTGAGAAGCATCTCATTCCCTGGTGCTTTTTGATCCTTCTGCACTATACCTCGGAAGGAGTCCTCGATCCAGGGGAAACAGGTGTCACAAAATGCACTGGAAAGCTTCCTAAGGCCCCAAAGGGGAACATAAAGACACTGCAGTGCCAGGTGGTCCACCCCACCTCCCAATGATCTGCAGACACACACTGCACTCCGCTAACACCAGCATCGCAAAGACCCCTACTAGTGACCCAAGGTCCCGGGCAGGATCTTGCTCCCAAAGCTTCTGCAGGTCCCACACGAGGAGGTGACTTGTTCCCCAGCAGTGTCTGTTCCTCTCTAGGGACCATGACATGACTCCCTGGAGAGCCAGATGGCAGGAGTCAGATGTGGACTCACAGTTTGTGTCCCCGGGATTTTTACTCGCTGTGTTACTTTGATCCATCCACCTCAAAGTAGTAAAGACACCAACCTTCCCCTCCCTGAGACAGGGCTCCTGAGAGCTTAACGAGCCTCAGAACAGGCAATTGGAAGAAGATGGAGAGTCAGCTGAGGCTCTTGGTTGGAAAGGTGCAATGCAAGCACCAAAAAAGCATCTTCTCTGGCAAAGCAGGAGTCAAGAGACCACCAGAGCGGGGCGAGGTTGGAATAAATCATCGGCAGAGAACTGGGGCAAGGCAGCCCGGGGAGGAGGCGCCTCGCGGTGCCAGATTGCAGGGCAGCCGCTCGGGCCCCTCGCTACGAGGATTACGTGGCGGTCAGAGATTTAATTCCGAGGCCACGGGATTTCTGGGTCTGCGACATGGTTTTAGATGCGCCGATTAGAGTAAATGTCACAGTGTGATGCAGATAATTCTACGGTCCCCATTACAGAGCGGGCAGGGGGCAACAGGACAGTCTGCAACGATGGCACAGCAGGAAAGAAATCCTGCTGGACAGCAGCACTTTGCTTTGATTTTATGCACTAGGATCTGCATAGGGTGAGCACACAGGCAACCCCCGCCTGAAGCTGGGGCTGAAGCTGGTGTTTGCTAAGTTCGGTGCTTGAATCAACCCTGGGCACCACAAGGACACACAGTGTAAAGTCTCCTCCAAGGGCCCGCCAGCCCCTGGGCAGCCCCATGGGATGCGATGGCCTTGACAGGCAGCAGGGTCTTGGCAGGCTCTCCTGGTCCTCAGAGCCACCCAAGTTAACCCAGGAGATGGGAAAAGGAGGGACATTCCCAGCTTGTCAATGGAGATGCTTCACCCCAGCACACACTAGGCTGGAACCCAGCAGCCCACGCGGGAGGTTGGTGGGACACGCAGCACAGAGGGCCGTGCGGAAGCTGCCCCTGGGGCCAGCTGGGACAGAGAACCATAGAATCATGGTTGGAAACACCTTTCAGATCATCAAGTCCAACCACAAACCCTTCAACACCATCCTGGTAAACCAACCCACAGCTGGGATCTGCATCCCGCGCAGGAAGTGCTCCAGCTGGCACGGGGCAGTGAGACCATCCGCAGGAGAAGCCCGGGACGCAGCCAGGCCCATCACCAGCAGATCCTAGGCGTAAAGCAGGAGCACGAGGCGCTCTCCTCCCGCAGGCACAGGGGACAACGTGCAGGGGCAGATGCGCTACAGCAAGAGCTAACGACTTGACGCTGCTGCTTCAGCGCACGCTCAGCCTTGCTGCACCTCACCCAGAGCACGTGGGCTGGGCAGCAGAGGCAGGACCGCGCCGCCCACCTCCGACACTCCCCGCGACCGCAAACGGCCGGAGCAAGGAGGGAGTCAGCAGCAGAAATGTGGGATGGACAATTGCTCACAGTGGGCAAGGAAGCACCAACCACGGCATCTCGTGCCCATCAGAACAGCCCAGGCTACGCTGCTGCACAGTAATTCTAAGCAATTTTTCCTTCAAGCACCCAGACACATACAGTTGTTTATGAATCACTGAAACAGGTCGTTGAAAATTACACTAGGGATCAGAGCCTGCTCTCTCCGCTGCTCGCTGGGGAGCCGGGAGCAGCTCAGAGCATGTGCTCAACATCAGCCTGCTTTAACACAGAAAAAAATTTCAGGTTACAGATTAATTGCTGGCACCTGAAGCTTATGGGTCCATTAAAATAACGCTGAATTCGCCTGCTGCCTCCCACGCAGGGCGCTCAGGGGGCTGCAGGAGGGCAGCGCGCCAAGGGCCTGGGGGAAACGCTCCCCCGGGACAGCAGCGACGGTGCCAGCCTGCTGCTCCTCAGCAGCCAGGCTCCCCAGCAGCTCACACCTCTCCTCCAGGTGCTGGTGCTGCTGCCAAGCCCTGCCGGGAGGGCGATCCGCTTTGTGCCACGGGGAAAGCTGCGATGGACGACACCGGCAAAGCCGGTCCCCAGGAGCAGGGTGACCCATGTCCAGCTCTCCAAGACGTCTCCATGCAGCAGGTGGCCTGCAGCAACCTTTCCATCCCTCCTCGATCCACGGCAAGCCTGGCTCAGCTGGACACAGGCGACGCAGACGCAAGCCACCTCGGCCAAGGCTCCCACTCGGCTTGGCAATAAACACACAAGCCGGAGCGGCAGCTCCGGGGGTCCAGGCAGGGCTGGATGGTTCCCGGCGGGAGGCTCCGCGGAGGCTCCCTGGCCACCCCTCGCAGCCTGCACGCTGCTGCTCAGGCCCTGCCTTGCCTGACGCTGCCCTGCCTGCCTGCTCCCTGCTCCGCCGTGCCCATCACAGCAGCAAAGCCATTCCCACAAAGCAGCCGAGGCTCCGGGCCGGCCATCCCCGCGTAGAGTTTTGACGTGGACCGGACTGAAAGCCCTTTCACATCCTTGTTGCTCCACGGGACAGTCTCAGATCCTGACAGAGGTTCAACTGAATGACCTCAACCTGCGGCAGGGCAGCAGCACCTTCTCCACCTCTGCTCTCCTCCTTGGTCAATGATTCCTAAGAAGTCTTGAGGAACAACAAGAACCAAGCCAGCGCTGACCGAAAATAACACAGACCAGCACGTCACTTGAAGGAGCATAAAGAAAGAACAAGGAGATGGTGGCTAATACCCTGCTGCATGAAGCTCAGCTGTCTCCGAGTCTCACTCTAGCAAATCCATTGCCATTAAAAAGCTATTTCCAGCAACACCCACAGCATCTTGAGCTCTTCCCGGCTCCCAAACCGGCTTCCTCAATGTGTTCACAAGGCCCTCTCACCTTCTGGAGACAGCAAAGTTATTAGAAGGGAGCTATCTTTGCTCGTTGGAAGCATCGTCTACGCAGCGCAGCACGCTGCCTTTCACACCCTGCTCCTCTAATTATCCTTTTAATTTGTTTCTTCTTATTTTTACGTACCTCCCACTCCTCCCCCGCAGCAGACTGCAACTCGCCTCTCGGCGTCTCCTGTTCATCGCTCCACGTAGAGCAGCCTCTGCGTGGCCCTGGCGAGGCTCAATCGCTGTCGCCTGCTCTCGCCAACCTTGTTATTACATAAGGTTTAGTAATGAGGACAGGAGCGGGAAGAACACAGAGGTCGGAGCTCAAATGCTGGCTCTGGGACATGTCACCCTTAGGTGAGGCCCCCAGGTGAGCCCTGCAACCCTTCCAGGGTCTGAGTGCTCCCCTGCAGATCACAACTACCTGCCACACGCTGCTCCTTCTGGCTCCGACCAAAACCTGCCTCTCCCATCCCGCACGTCAGTCGAGCAGCAACAACTTGCAGCACTTTCTCCTCTAGCACGTCACAGGGTTAAGCCGGGGACAACCTTCCAAAGGCAAATCGCCCCTCAGCTGTCCCAGGCAAACCGCACGCGGGCTCGCCAGGTCTCCCGCCGCGGCGTGCAGCACGTTTGCACCAAGGGTGCCGCCTTGACAGCAAAGTTGATTTATTTACATACGTATTTATTCATTTCTACTTGCTTGACGCTCTTCGCCGTCACTCCAGGGACATTTACATAATCAGATCATACACAGCCAAATGGAAGCTGTGCGGCCGAGCGGCCCCGAACGCACTCGTTCCTGCTGCAGAGAGCAAAGCAAAGCCTTCCTGGGAGAGCAGCTCCTCGGGCCACCCCGTCCCAGCGCTGCGAGCAGCTGGCCACCAAGGGCAGAGAGGACCAGGGTGGCCGTACGCAGACACGCCACCAGCCACAGACTCACGGTGGCCACACAAAGCAGCAGGCACGAGCCCGTGCACGGCACGACCTCCTTGACGGAGCAGTCGGGCAGCCCGTCTTCACGCGATGCTCGTCGCCAGCAGGTGAAGGCACAGACATGAGCGATGGGGTGACCTTCAACAGCCAAGCTCTGCTCACCACGCACGCATGAGAAAGAAGGCCTGGCACGGCTCGCTCCTGTGCCCTCCCGCCTCCGGGCTGTCTTCCGCTTCGCCTGGGCTCCAAGGGAGCGAATTAGCGCACGGACGGCAGCACCACTCGCACCAGTGCCCAGCGCTGCCCGTGTTGTGACCAGAGGCACCATGCAGAAAAGGAACATCCACAGGCTGGGACAAGCTCGATGCTCCTGGCTGCGATCTCTCCGGCCAAAAGGACTTGTGCAAGGATGATTTGCTTTCTCCTGCAAAGGACTACAGGCCTGGCAAAAGCATCTCGTGCTCACTTGCGACTGGCAGCCCTGAGATGCCTACAGGAGTTCAGATGGATTCAGGAAGACTGTATTTTCACCTATAGCCAGGAGATGGCTTGATGCAATGTGCTTTTCTTTTGCAATGCTTAATATTTAAACATGGCAGATTTGGTAATTTTCTATTGCCTCCTACAGGAGGACACAGCCCACCATGGTCTTCACAGCAGTTCATAACAGTCTGGGGCACTCCACCATGCTAAAGAGATGATATGAGGCACACAGTATTCATGTTCAAAAATACACTCCAAATAATCAAAAGCTGTTTGGACACAACCCTGGGCAACGTGCTCCAAGTGACACTGCTTGAGCAGGGGAGTTGGACTAGATGATCTCCAGGTCCCTTCCAACCTCAACCTTTCTGTGAGCTAATGAAAATGTGACAGCGTCCAACTGGGTCTTCCAGATCCATCACCACTTCTCTCCGCCTAACACATCAGGCTGAACTACAGCCCTGCTAGGAAAACACTCTAACAGAAAGTGACTAATCACAACGGGTAGTGATTAGTCACTGCCACTGTGTAGCCGGGAGGACCAGGCCACCACGACAGTATGCAGGGTTAGGTTGCAAGAGTCTCTCTTGCTTGCATGATTTTGCTCACTGCTCCTTCCCCTCCTGCCCTACAAATCAGTCCTTCAGGGCATCTTCCCCAGTCTCCATGAGTACTTTGGTCTTGATTCTGCCTCTCTTCCTGCAGCATCTTACTTCTCAGGATCCTCATCCCAAAGTGATGGTCCCATCAGAAAGCAGAAAGGCAAAATCGCCGCCCCAGATCTGTCCTTCTAATTCCATCCTGCCTTCTCACACACTACCTCTTTTCTCTTTTGACATCTCCTCAAGAAGCTTAGCCATGAGCTGAAGTGAAAAAGCAGACACTGTTAAAACAGATCTCTCTGACATCCACCTTAGAATGCCTCAGATTTCTTAGTTTCTGTCTGCTTTGGGCCCAGCCAAACCACGTTGAATTCCTGCCATTTCTTCCCTGCACAACACAGCGCAGCGATGTTTCCTACCACCCAGATAAACCCGTGCTCAGGCTCTTACCAGCTCACGTTGCAACCACCACATCTTCTTGTTCAGCCCGGGCAGAGCTAGCATTGCCCTTCTTGTCCCTATCCAAAAGGTTGCTGAAGAAGTCCTCTGCCTCAGCAATCTCCTGGCCATGCTGCTTTTCTACAGCCCTCCACGAACTCCTCCTCTGTCGATGCTATTGAACCTAGCGAGCCCACAGGGCTCTAGCAGGGCCAGGCGGGGCCTCGTGCCACACGCAGCACCACGCTGTCCTCACTCGGAAAACTCTCAGGGACTCCGCGCGGGGAGAGCTCAGCACGGGCACCCACAAAGCCCCTCCAAAACGCAGAGCCCCGGCTTTTTGTCCAGTAATAACAGAACGTGGCAGAGCTGCCTGCTGCTCATTACCTGCCTTACTAGGTGCTTCCTCTGCCACTGATGCTAGAAGCCAGGCTGGCTGCAAAAAGAGGCTAATGAGCACCCCTGGGCTACTGGCACGAGGCCACGAGGAGGAGTTTTTTCTTCTTTTTTAAACACATCTTTAAAACAACACATTAGCTTTCGCTTTGGGGGAGAGATGGCTCTGCTCACGGGTCCCTGAGCTCTGCTGTCATTTATCATATATTATTCCAGCTCTGACAGGCTGCTTTTTTTTTCTGCTTTAAATATTTAATTTAGGTTTGTCCACAGCAGTCAGGCCACTCTTCCCCTCCCCTACAGTGCCCAGGGAAAACAATAGTTCCCCCCAGAAGGACGCTGTCCCGGACGGGGGCAGATCCATCCCTCACCCCTGTCTCAGGGGGGACTCAGAAGCAACGTCACGCTGTGCCGGGGCAGGGAGCGGCAGTGAGCGGCTGCCACGCGCTGGGCGACCGACAGGAACCAGCCCCTGAGTGCTCCCGGCAGCTCCCAGACACCGCGGGCAACTCCCCGGCTCGCGCAAAGCAACGGGAGGGCTGCAGGGATGGCAAGGAAACAGGCAGGGCACAACCTGGGACGTGCATCCGAGCCCACAGCGGGAAAGGGGCCGGCCAGAAGGCAGCGCGGAGAAGCCCGTTACGCCCCGAGCTGCTGCTCTGCCAGAGCAGGACGTTTCGGGGGCGCGTGCCCAGCAAGGGGGGCACAGGCCAAGCAGCTCGTGGGTCCCCTCGCGGGTCCCCTCCCAGCACCACGTCCTGCAGTGCGGAAGCCCATGCCAGCCACTCCGGGCCGCCCTCCACCCTGCACGAGCGCCGCGTGCTGCGCTCCCAGAGCCGGCACGTGGAGGAGCCGGGACGCGGGGCAGGAGAGCAGGGGCAGGGGAAGGGAGAGGTGGCACCCGCGGCGGGCGCGAGCAGCCCCGCGGCGCGCTCGGCACTTACGTTGATCATAGCATTGGAGGTGATGCGGAAGAGCGTGGCTCGCTCGTTGACCGCCTTGAGCTTCTCGCCGCTCTCGGCGGGCAGCTTCAGGTTCTCCAGCTCGCTGAGCGAGCGCTGCAGGGCCGCCCCGTGCTTCGCTATGAGCTCATTGCAAGTGCTCAGGTCCTCCAGCTTGCTCGAGAGCGTCTTCAGCGTGCCGTGCAGCTCGCCCTTGTCAGACTGCGAGGCGGGCTCCTCGTCGCCCGAGTCATCTGCAAAGGGGGGGATGGAGAAAACACCGTTGCCATGGCTACCCCCGGACTGCGCGGCCGACATCTCCTCCTCCTCCTCCTCGGTGCCCTCCCCGCTCCCCGAGCAGCCCGAGGGCACCCGGCGCCCTTCCCAGCGCTGGCGACGCTCCCACCTGAGGCAGCCCCGAGGGCACGTGAGGGGCCACCAGTGCCACAGGCCGGGCTTGGGGCAGTCCCTGAGGGCACATGAGGGGCCACCACAGGCCGGGCTTGGCAGCCCCGCTCCAAACCTCCTGCGTCCCCACGGTGACAAAGGAGCAGCTCCGGCACAGGCTGTTTTCCGAAACCTCGGCACCTTGAGAGGGCATGGACGCCTCTCCTCTCCATCAGTGTCCCCCCATCACAGCCCCAGTGGTGGGACCACAGCACCAGGGAGCCTAGAGAGGCCAGGGAAGGTCCCCAACCACCGTCACGTACAAAACTCTCAGTTTACAATATGCAAAAGGGGCAAGACGAGCTGCCATGCAGTGGGAAGGGTCAGGGACCAGCATGCCCACGTGCAAAGGGGACGGTTATCCCTGCGACTTCTGGGCGCTCGGGTGACTTAAAAGCCCCAAACCAAAAGCCTCAGCCAAAGCTGAGGTGCGAGCGTCACGCTGCGGATGTCCTACAGTGTGTCACAGCAGGCAGGTGGCAGGAGGGAAAGGCTCTGAGACGAGGCACTGTCCAGAGCATCGGGTACAGGGGCTGCTCCACATGCCCTACGCTGCGCCCATCTGCCTGGGGACACGCAAACCCCTTGTACTGGCCATGCTTGCTGTGACCTCCCCAGAGACCTTGTCCCCCAGCATGGGCCACATAGATGAGAACTCCCCCAAACAAACATGTGGTGAGAGGAGCTAAGCTCCTAACCCCGCGTGGCACCGGGCTCCCATGGACACCACTGCAAAGAGAACGTCCACCCACGCGGGCACCCAACCCACGTGCGAGAAAAGCCGCAGTGACGAGGGGACGTTCAAAGGTGGCTGCATCATTCTGGGTGCAATCAAAAGCCACCGAGGCTGCACAGTGCACAACAGTCCCTTCGTTTCCCCTCCTTTAGTCCTCTGGTTCGAGGGTTATAAAGAGACAGGAACAAGCAAAACCTGCCTCCAGGGCCGAACCAGGCAAGAAATCACCTACTGAAAGCCCAGGGGAGTCTCTACTGGCAAAGACCAACTGTAAGAAAAGGGCCCGGTCCTGAAATCTGGGTATCTGGTGCTCGGGGGCAGACAGGGTGGGGAAGGCACACCAGGTTCCTCAGCCACATCACCTCGACTCCACCACGCTAGCAATTCTGGGCAGCAGCAGATCCACACGCTCAACCACCACTGCCATCCAAGAGGTCCAACACATCACAACAGCCACGGACCCACTCTGGTCACCCTGGCTCCACGAGGTGCAAATCTAACAGAAGTATCTCCAACCAAGAGAACTCCCAGTGACTCCTTCGTGTTGCCCCAGTGGTTTCTTCAGGGGGGCTGGAAGAGCAAGGTAGGGCGAAGATGCCCATTCAAAATGATAAGAGACACCATGAAGCTGCGAAGAAGCACCCTGGAGAGTAAGCCCATATTTAGCTGACACATGAGTACGTTTAATTCTGAGTTCATTTATAAAACCTTTCACAACGTTGTATTAAGAGGGATGTTCAGGCATCACTCCATGTATGTACATTGACTGTACAGGTCTTGGCTCAGCTAAGGGAACTGGAAGGGAAAGAGCTCTCTTCATTTAACAGCACTGAAGATGCGCTTCTCCTACAAGAACCAGAGCGATCTGGATGATACAAAACCACAATCAACTGGGAGAGTCAAAGCAGTGGCAGAGCAGAGCGTGGTGCTACAGTCTGGAGCATGCTGGAGATGCGCAGTTCACAGCCAGAAGGGCAAGCAAGTCCAGTAAATCCCCTGTGATCAGAGCAGCTCCTGTGCCAAGGTGCAATAAGCCCATCAGCTGCAGCCAGTTCTGCAGTAACGGGCAACAGCTCCTCCAACACCTGCAGGATGGGAGCACAACAGGCACATCAGCCAAACTCCGGTCTTGGTCGCCCCAACTCTGTTGCAGAGTTCATCTAATCCTCTTGAACGTGGACAGTGTCCATGGAGAGGCTTCCTGAGCACCTGGTGGGTCTACAGGGCTCCCAGAGGGACCACAAAGAGACAGAGTCCAAACAAGAACAGCCGGGTGTGAAGGCCTAGCAGAGAAACCAAGTTTGACCCAAGCACTGGGTGGCTCAGAAGCCACCAAAAAAACCACTGCAGGAGGTCAATGGCAACCAGGAGAAACCCAAGCATACAAGATGGGATGTAGGGAAGGGATGGCACAATGGGGGACAACGTACCAGCAGCACTGGGAAAACCGAACACCTTGGTGAACCAGAGCCAGACTATGATGCTACTTGCAGCAGGTGCAGTAGGAATGGGATGCACAGCCCAGAGCCAAGACTTATTCCACACTCCCCAGCTGCTTAAGAAAGACGGGAGAACACAATCAAAAGCCCTGTTGGTAAAAAGGGCATGGAGCAAAATGCATGAACATCTCACAAAGGAAAGCACCGGGACAGGACCTCCCTACAAAACCATTTCCCCTGTCCACAATCCATCCCTGGGTCCCCACAGGGCACAAACTTCTGACCGACACCTAAAGCGCTTAAAAAAAAGCCAGTGGGTAAAGTGGTTTGCAGGCATCAGGGACAAGTTCAGTACATAAATAAACACCCAGCCAGTGCCAGCATCCACAGGAAGCAAGCTGAGCCCCAGCTGCCCAGGGAGACGAGGGTCTGGGGGCAGCCTGCTCCCACCACAGGGCTCAGGGGCCTTGAAGCTGCGCGGGGGAACGGCCACGGTCCTGCAGCAAGACCAGCACTTTGGAAACATTCAGTAGCAGGGAAGGCCTCGGGCTTGGAGGAAGCAGATGTGTTAAGGGAACAGAGAAAGGAAGGTGCAGAATTCAAAGGGCACCAGGAGGGTGCACAGAGGTTCACATCATCGGCATGGGTTTATGTCGCAGGTGTCTTATAGCACAAACTTTAGGACATCCAGCAAGAAAATTTACACCATTTTCTGCCTCTAAGGACACTCAGTGCAGCCTCCCGAAGCTCCTACTTCTGTTTCAAGCGTCTAAGAAGCCTTTCAGGCCACGTCCCTCTGAGCCAGTGGCACCACCCGCGCCCTGGGGTGCTCGGACTCTGACTCTGCTGCTCCAGGATGCCCGTTTCCCACCCAGCCGGGCTGGCAGGGCACCGGGACAGCCCCTGCCCCTGGCAGCAGCTCGGGAAGGGCCACCTGGGGGCACAGCCACGTCATGGGCAGACCTGTTCTCCAGCAGGGCCCGGCTCCGATCCAGGGAGCTTCAGTCCCGCACTGACAGCAGCCGGAGCATCCAAGGCTCCAGCTGCTGCAGCAGAACGCAGCCAGCTCCATCCAAGCCTGGCTTTTGCCTCCAGCTAGTCTGAAGGAAGCCGTGCACATCTGGAGCTGCTGGAGACACAGCCTGGGAGAGCTCATCCGTGCCCAAGCAATGCCTGGGCTCAGGCTCAGGGGCTGAAGCAGGGGACCACAGCACAAGGGCCAAATCCTGGGAAGGGGCAGCCTTCCCGTGGTGCAGGGAGTGCATTAGCATGGCTGTTTTCCCCCAAAACATGGATCCCAAAGCTCACAAGAACATTGCTTCTTCCCAAAAAGAAGAGAACCCCCCAACGTCGCAGAAAACTGGCCCAAGGAGATGCCTCTCCGGGTACAAAGGCCACACGTGTGCCACCGCACTGCTGTGGCACTGCCCAGATCCTGCCCGAGGGCCGCGAGAGCAGGGAACGGTGCAAAGCGACACGCACCCCGAGGGCAGCTCCAAGGGGTGGGGATGGAGGAGACAGCACTCCCGGGATGGAGAAGAGCCCAGCCCAGCCCAGCCTGCCTTTGGAGAGCTCCCTCGCCGCCCGCAGCGGCCCCTCCGGGCGCATCCCTGCAGCGCTGCCCCTCCTCAAACGAGCTGCTGGCACGAGCGTCTCTTTGCTGAGTGGTGACCTGCTCACCGGGGAATCCAGGCGTTAGGAGCTAAAGGGTGTTCCATAAAACTGGCAGAAATAGCGAACACGGAAATTTGCTCCCAGAGAAGCCAGCCGCCCTGGCTTGGTTTTTATCGCACACACCAGCCAGGCAAACACCACAGGGTCAAAAAACGCCATTATCTCCGGGTTACTTAAGGTGAAGGACCCAACCCGAGCTTTTTCTGTCTGCTTGCAAGAGGAAGAGACGCTGGTAATGCTTCCCTGGCCCAACCTTGCCTCCTTGCAGCAACCGCACTGCAGGGCCGAATCCCGGCTCCCACGGGCGACCCGCACTCGGCTTGGCAGCGCACGAGCACTTCCCTACGGATGGGTAAAGGTGAAGCCGAGCCCGGAGGGTCGCCCATCACTGACGCTCTCACACGGGGACGGCTCGGCCGTGCCACGACAGCGGCGCTGTGTCCGCTGCCAAAACGCCATTTCCTCCTTCACTCCGGCTCCCGGAGGCTGCTGTAACGAGCTCTCCTCGTCTCCCTGTGCGCTCAGCTAAGCACACCAAGCACACCACCACAACACGGACCATTTCTTTCTTTTTCATCTTTTTTTTTTCTGTCTTTTTAAACCACTGTGCAGAATTATATAAATGCCCCAAAACCCATTGAAAAGAGTCCCCTTGTTGCAAGGAGAAGACATCTGGGTCAGACCACGGCAGTGGGGACACTGTCCTTCCCTGCCAAGTCAGTGCAGACGCACGTTCCTGGGTGGAAGCTGGTTCAGAAGACTATTCCTTTTCTTCTCTCTTATATAACAGTGGCAAATATCAAAGCTCAGTGAGACCCCGCTCGAATCTGCGGCCTCAAAGGTCGCCCATCAATACCCAGCTTGGAGGGAAGTCACGCTCGTCTCTGCCTACCCGCCTGCCCCGAGCTGGGGCCAGGAGCCAGGAGCCGCAGGTGTCCATCCACCTGCAGCCTTGCAGCTCTGAATGGAGAAAGGGCCTCCCAGGCTCTCCCAAAGCTGCAAGTCCAGCCGAGACCTTGAGCTCACGCCGAGTTCAGGATCCGCAGGCAGAAGGGAGCAATGTGCAAGGGTAGCTGGTCCCGGGGCGTGGAGGATGGAAACGCTGCCCCGCACACCCTGTCCCTGTGTCCCGCAGCCCCCCCGCCACCCGGGCTGCACAGGAACGGGCACCAGTGTGATCCACAGTAAAACAAAAACATCCCAAATAACATCATTTGCTATAATCAGCTCCAGGTAGAACACGGGAAGAAGGAAGAGCAACACTACAGTTGTATTTCAAGTCAGAGTAAGTTCAACTGTAAAATGTGTTAAAAGCACAAATCTGAGCAGACGGAGCCCTCCGTCCACACAACCTCCATCAAGCCAAAGACTCAACCCAGCAAGAACAGCAGCTCTCCAGCTAATGTCTTGGTACCACCAGGACAAGCATCGTAAGGGGAACCTTCCCATTTGTCCCAACAGGATGGCTGCTATCACAGGGACAGTTTGGGGTCTGGACACCCCACACCAGAAACAGGGCCTTGGCCCTCTTTCTGCACCTGTTTCTCCACTGGAAGAAGGCTTGGACCTTTGGAGGCCATCTCACCGTGCCAGCACCAGATCCTATAGCCGTTTCACCCACTGCTGACACCTATTTGTGAAATAGTTGAAGAGAGAGGAGTAGCAAAAACTGTTCTTGCTACTGCAGATAAAGGATTCACTCTTCCATAAAGGTGACCCAGCCATAAAACAGCACTTGAAGGTCTTTGCTTCAGGAACAGCAAAATGCTGGGATACGCAGGGAAATGTCCCTGTCTCAAGCTTTTGGAACAACCCAGTCAGGGGAAACTACAGTTTAATTCAATACGACTGGTGAAAAACCCCTGCAGGTCACAAATACCCATAGTGAGAGGCAGACACTATTCAGGTCTTCTCGTTTGGGCGTTGAAACCTGCAGGCAATTCACAGAAGAGCCACACAGCCGTGTCCGTGCTGCCCGCCTGGCAAACTCAGCACAGCCGCCCTCGCAGAGGGACCAGCACAGCCGCCCCCATGTAGGATATCCCCACTTCCGTGATTTAAGGTTTCACACTCTTGGAAACAGAAGAAATTTCCAATTCTAAACGCTCACGCGCTAGGAAGAGGATCGCACAACTTCAAATGACTTCTTTCTGCAGAACAGGTTCAACGTGGAAGATACCAGCGGCGGGCAAAGCTATTTCTCACCAAGAATCAAGCACCTCGCTGTGTACACACTGCACCGCTCTTAAATTAAAGGGGTTTTGGGAATGACCCCTTTCCTTGGGCAAAGGCCCCAAATGTTATTTTTACCTGTACAGCGGGCCCTTGTCTCTGCTTCGTGCATCACCTGCCGCTGCTGGGGGCAGCTCTGCCATCTGCTCTAGCAGGAGGAGGACAAAACCCCTCCCCAGAAGCAGCACAAGGGCTTCACGCAGGCGCTCTCGGCACCCGCAAGGCCCACGGAGCAAAGAGGCGGTGTGGGGCGGACGTGGCCCCCGCGCCCAAACCGGCTCACAGGTCCCAAGGGAACACAGGGACTTCTCCAGTGGCACCCAGAGCAGGTGGCACAGCCAGAAGGTGGGAGCAAAGGGACCACAGGAGGGGACAGGGCTTCCCTACGGTGCTTCAGCAGGTTGATAGAAGGCGAGACGGGCCTGAGGGAGAGGCCTGGCGCAGGCCTGCACGGCCGCTAACAGCAACATCTCATATCTCCTCTCACTAGGACCTTGCACGGCTTTGATTTGGACACGGGCACTTGCTCCACACACCTCCTGTGTGCCCCTGCAAACCGAGTCCTCCTGTTCCTCCCCCGATAACTTCCCCTTGACCTGCAAACCAATTTGGGGGAATTCTGTTTGGATTTTCATTTGTAGGGCACGGGCGTGGAGCAGTTGCTGTAGGAACAGCCTCCCTCTAAGCCGAGAAGATTATTTCAGAGCCGGGCAAGCCGTCAAGAGCAGCACAAGCCCGGTGTCTGCGGGTGACCCCTTCACATCACCCACGGGAGACAGGGCACCCGCGGGGGACAGGACCCCGCTCTGCACACACGGGTGAAACACGAAACTCTGCGACTCTCTCCAGGGTGGCATTCTGAAGGAAACAAACGCCCAGGGAGGCACCAGACGAGGCACCCGCGGGCGTCCCTGGGCTCCACAGCCGTGCCCAGCAGCGCTGGCTCTCGCTCCTGGAAGCGCCCATCACTACTCGTTTCTCAGCTGGAGCAATTTCCGTGCTGGCTGGAGAAGACACATCTGCTTCCATCACTTTTAATAGCTATGAATGTTAAATGGGAGCTGGTATCTATATTTAATAGTCCAGCCTGGCTGCCAAGAGATGGGTACATTCTAATAGCATCTGCAAGCGCAGGCACGGGCAAAGCAGTTCGGGGCGTAAAGAATTATGCTGGAAATTAAATCACCGAAATAGCAACACGAATAATCGCCGTAAATCATCGCAAATTTGGTGATCACTTAACAATTAACTCCAACCTGGCAAGGGTGTTTCTTCTGCGGCTAATGCAACCGGACAGCTGTTCGAGCAAATGGAGACCTAAAAATAGGAAATATTCACTCGCTGTTCAGCTTGGACATTTCCCCAAGCCTCATTCAGCTCAAGTAGGCGGCATGAGTGAGTCGAGGGCAAAGGAACCTCATGTTGGGCCAGCCCAAGACCCCATGATGGGGCTCCCCGTAAATCCAGGGTGCAGAGAGCTGTATTTCCATCATAGCAGTCGACCGGGTTTGCCTGAAATGCCAGGAACTGCAGTGGGAAATGAAACGTGTGCATTTTGCAGAAATTCAGGTCTAAGGACCTGAGTAACCTGATCTCAGTTGGCCCTGGGTTGCACAAGAGGATGGACCTCAGCTGTCCACAGAGCCCTTCCAACCCAAATTACTCCACAGCTTAAACAATATGCAGTCACTTGAAATAACTGGCCTTGGATCGTAATCAGGTCTAAAGCTGGAATAACAGGGTTAGTTTAATATATATGCAAATGAGAAATATCTGCACAAGCACTAAGATGCCTATATACTAACATATCAGAAGATCAGGTTGAAAATGTAGAGGAACATGAATATATAAAATAGGTACCACATGCACATGGGCTTAACCTATTTTTGGAGCCTTCATCTGGGTTACAGCGCGGACAACACGTCACCCTTCATCCACGCCGCGCTGAAATCACCAAGGTGAGTAACCTCCTCCAGGTGTTTTATTTTAAAAAGCTGCTAGGATTATCTCTCCCTTTCCATAACTGTGACTTCTTCAGCAGGTCAGCGCAGCCGGCCCTCGCCACCTGCCTTGCTCTCCAGTTGGCAGCAAACTGCACGGAGACAGGAGGGCACGAAGACTGAGAAGGAAAGATCAACAGGATAAAAAGCAGCTGGGGTCAGTCTCTTGGCACCTCATCCTCGATAAATTATTGTTTACAAGAAAAGCTGGCAAAGCCACGCTGTAACAGCGGAGAACATACAGAAACTAATGGAGACGGGACCCCAAAATCAAGGTAGCAAGGCTGAGCAGGAGGCAGCACGCATGAAAACGTCTCCTTGGAAGGACAGACAGCGCAGATTCCTCCGAGACATCAGGAAGTCAGTGTATACAAGGAGGCTAAACAGAGCGATCAATAGGGCAAGATCTCTTTTGGCAGCGACCCTTCACTGTCCCTGCTGTTCCCGACACTTCTGTTCTGGTAAAGACTCGTTGCCCGAGGAGGGAACACTCCGTTCGAGGCTGTCCAAGGCAGGGATGCCCAGGAAACTACGTGAGCAAAATCCACCGCAGAAGTGGAACCACTTTTTTATTTGAATAGGCCTTTTCAGAATTCCTTTGGGAGGCACAGGATATTTGTCTCTTTTTTTGCACAGGGTCATACAGGTTCTAGTAGGGAGCTTGCCACCAGGCTCTCATTAGGTCATCTAATCACCCAAATTTCTTTTAGCACAAACCAGCCTTGCTTTAAGGCTCCAGAAACCAGTGCAGTGATACCAGGCATGGATTTTGGCCCACCTTACACCTCCTTTTTTGGTTAAATGCTTATTAAAGTTGCACAGCCTGCTAGCCCAGTCTCTTAATGCCTGTAAAGGACTTGTGGCCCTTTGAAGAGCAAAACCCTGGGAAAGCAGGAAGTATTTTCATTAGGATTCCTGCAGCACACCCAATCCAGCTGTGGAACATTTTAGTGCTGCAATTAGAAACCGATGATGCAAATGGTCAATAAGCCTCAGTGGTGACGGCTGCGCTGTGTCTAGACTGCAGCCGTTCTCAGCTTCCCAAACCCATGGGGTTGTCTGGTTGTCCAGTCACCTGCACAATAAATCCGAACAACTCCTAAAGCAACACAGACACACAACTGAAGCTGAAACACACTGAAAGACAGGGTTTAATATCCAGAGAATTTGGACCAATTGGAAAAACGGGCTCTCAAACGCAGCACACAAAAAATGCAAGATAGATATCAGCCAACCACCAGCTCGGCAGAAAAGGATCAAATGATGATAGCTTATTACAAATACAGTATTAATTAAAATGCATTTCTAAGTGCGGTTTAAAAAAAGCAAATAAATAGTTATATGGACAGAATGGTGACATCCAAGATATATGATGTCATTGCTGATAAATATCCAAGAGCCTATGCCCAGTATGGGGAAAGGAACTCGTTAAGACACATGGGCACCATAAAAAGACAGTCCGTGGGAGAGTCCGTAAGACTGATATGTGGGAGGAAAACACATCCATCAGGGAGAGAGCGAATGAAAGGATAGGAGAAAGCACACTGGAGACGTGAGAGCAGTCTACCAATAAAACAAAACAAAACAAAACCACACGAAGATGCTAACAGGAAGAAGGGCATCATCTGTTCTCCACATCCACAATGGACAAGGAACCACAAAGTCAGAAATATAGCAACAAAATGGGGTATTTGAAACAATGTTCTACCCACAGGGCCAGCGAAGCCATCAAGAGGCTTCCTACTGAGACCATGGGCCACCTCGGGGGACAGGAGCAGCAAATATCTGTCACGAATTGTTTTGAGGGAGCTGATCCTGCCCTGGGGTAGAGGGATGTGTCTGGCAGCTTCTCAAGGCTTCCTCCAGCCTCATTCCCATCTGGGCCCTCTTCTTGCACACACAACAGCCACAGCACCGGCACACAGCTATTTAAAACCATCCAAGGTCTTGGATGTCTTCCTAAGTGCGTCACCAACCATACATTTTTAATCCTGTTTAAATATTTTTCCAGCCTCAGGTGCATCTACAATTTCACCAGCGTGCCGACAGCTTGGACTCGTCTTCAGATCGAGGGGCAGAAGGGAAAGGAAAAGCTGCTGGTGGCAGGTTTGGCTGCAGCTGGGGGATCAGCATCCGCACGGTCTCCGAGAGGCACCTCGGCACGCGCGAGCTCCCGCTCTCAACAAGCTGCTGTGCAGCCAACAGGCTAATGCTGCCCTTGGAGGAGCTCCGAGAGCACCCATGGAGCTCCCTACAGACAAACTTGCCCTGGGATTCTATACATACATCTACAGAAAAATAAATATATATTTACATATTGCTATGCATTTTTAACCGATGGTCTTTCTCTGGAAGAGTCCTGTCAGCTGGGAGAACACAAGGTGCCCTAGGCTTTCTCCTTGGAAAGCAGGCAGAGATTTCCATAGGATGTTCCTACATCCCTTCAACTCTCTTGCAAGCAAGAGCACCCAGAACAAAATGACAAGGGACCTTGTTCCGGGGAGAGGGAGCGGCGATCGGGAAGGCGGCGAGGAAGAGGAGCAGGGCCGAGAAGGCCGGGAGCGGAGACGCAGCCATCCCCTGCAGCTGGATGGTCGCAGGGCTCGTGCAGCACCCCAACGTGTTTACAAGCTCTGCTAAGCCCAGCTGAAAGGCAGCGAGGTGTCGGGGAGCCCGCGGAGCGGCCGTCGAGGCTGAGCCGCCGGGCAGCGTGACACGGGCACCGTCACCTCAATGCAGGTGCCTACGCGCCGCGCCGGCTGCCTGGGCTCAGCTTACCCGAGGGTAAGGGGAGCGGGGCAGGTGTAGGTTACACATCTTCCATCCAATTCCACGGTCAGGAAATGCCCGTGGAAGCGGGGGGATGCTAAGCAAGCAGGCGGGCTCCGAGCCCCTCACCCCTGCTGCCCAACACATAACTGGGAGGAGAGGGAGGCAGGAGGCCACGAGGAGCCCGCTGAGCTTGCAGCCTCCAGCGCCGCTTCTGCCCTCGGTTTTAAGCCCTGTTCCTTTCGGTACTCATGAGTGTGTAAGGGAAAGCCCTGGCAAACACATCTCCACTAACCTCTTCTTGACCACTGGGTATTCAGGGGGTGCTCGAAGAGACTTTCTGAGGGTCAGAACTGGAAGGAAAGAAGGTTCCAGTTGCTCTAGAGAGCATTTTAAAATGTGCATGAAGGTGAAGCTCGCCCTCAGCAGATTTGAATTCCACCTAACAACCCACGATTTCCCTAACTGCATGAGATAAACGGCAGTAAACCCGTAAAGCCCATCCTGGTGGGTCTCCTCTGAGGGCTGCAGGGCTCACAGGCTGTGAGTTGATGCCCAACTCACAGCAGCTTATTTCCAGCCTGTAGTGACTCAGAGCCAGTTTGCAGCTCCACGTCCTTGTGCTCCTCATCCCTGTGAGCATGAGACCCCTTTCAGCTTGGCACAGGTATGATCAAGAGCATGGAGATTAAACGTTTTCAATCACAAAGAGCCTCTAGCACCGCAAGCTGCCACCCTCCAGCACCCGTGCGGGCTGCTCCACGAGCACAGCTAGCTTCCTGGGTGCTCCGCAAACATCTGGCAACTCAATCCAGAGTCACCCCCAAGGACGTTGCCAATGTAAGTGCTGCCACAGCAGTTTCCGAGCCAGTCCTTTCTCATCTGCTCCAAAGGACACGTCTGCAACCAGAGGAGCTGCTTGCAAGGACGTGGCTGACAGCTCTCTGTGCTGGAGGGACCTTCCCAGCCTCACACCACAGTGCCAGTGCTGCCAGCATCACACTGGGAACCAAGGGGGACGTGACGTGGTCGCCGTTCCCTCTAGTTGCCCAAAGGCACGGATAACCTTGGAGCTCCTCTCCTCATCCCATGCTGCCCCGCCAGGGCCGCAGCAGCGCCCACAAGGCGGCTCCACGGAGCTCGCGGCCACTCATGGAGAAGCACTCGGTGACCTTGGTCCCCCAGCCCTACTTGCCTTCCATGGGCTGCAGATGTGCCCGGTGTCTGAGCAGTGACCACAGGACAGACCCTGCTGCAGAGAGAGGAGTCCTGTCCGGCCCCAGCTGCCCTGAGGTCAGCGGAGTCTTGGTTGGAGCCTGGGCACGTCTGGAGCTTTGTCACTGCCCGCTCAGATGGGTGACAGGACTCGGCAGGGACAATCGGCCAAGGCAACCTCAACGGGGCGAACGCTGTGCAGGGCATCTTTACAGCCTCTAACGTGATAGCTCCTTTCTAGAGACAGCGTGGTGCCCCTGTGGTACTTTGCAACTTCAGGGATCCTACAGCCTGCTCTTTATTTTTCCCTGAAGATGGTTTAGATGATCACGGTGGGCTAGAGAGATGGTGTCAAGGACTTCAAACATCTCCATGTACAGAAGCTGCTCAAATCTTTGTGTGGACAGATGCAAAGAGGGAGGCTCCTCCTCTGGCCAGGTGGCTTTTCTGCTAGATGAGCAAGAGGGAAGACCCCTCTGAACCCACCATGAGCCGCAAGCCCAACAGGGAGGAGACACACATCCTAGTTGAAAGCTGCTTCACAGGACAAGGAAACCAGACAAGAAAACAGATTCTTTCAGGTAGCTCATTATAATCTGCTCACACTACAGTCTCCCTACTGCAGCTGCCATTGATGCTCTGCTGCAAAAACACCCAGCAAAGCAGCAAATTAGCCCTGAAACTGCCCCCTGCCCCAGCAGCCCCCCTCAAGCAGGGCTCAGGATGGAGCTTGGGGGAATGCGGCAGCCCTTTCCTATTCAAAAGGCATTTCTGCTCTCTAAGAACACCAGCGGCCAGGTAGGATGGCCCCTTCCTCCCTAATTGCTCTCCTTTGTGCTTAAGGCCCAGCAAACTAGCTGGTGTCCCCAGCGCTGGCGGCCGAGAAGCTCTGCTGGGGCAGCAGAGCATCCCTCGCCTGACAGGGAGCCCCGGCTCTGCGCAGCGCCGGCACCCGCACCCGCCGGGGCTGGGTGCTTTTAGACACGGGCTCCCTCCCGCAAAGATGCGGTTCAGCTGGCTTAGGAGCAAGGCCCGGCTGCCGCCTTCCAAAGCGGGGCTCTAGCGGGCGCGGTGACGCTGTATATAGTGCTCTCCTCCATGGGCTTAAGCGAGCGCGGCTCCCGCAGCTCCGCGGCTCGCGGCAGCATCCAGCAGCTTGCCAAGCTGCTGGCCACGTCTTGGACACGCTGATATCTGCACCGTGGGCTAGGGCAGAGAGGCAGAAGCCCCTCTCTTTATATGGCAGCTGACAGAGTCGTTCTCTCCTTGCTTCTTTAAGCTACTTAGATAACAAGTCAGTGGGTACTCACGTAGGAAACCCTTTCAAGGCATCAGCCACCGTGTATGGTTTTGCTAAGCAGAGCTCAAAAGCTCCCAGTGCTCTTTAATTCAGCGCTCCAGCGCCCAGGGGGAACAGATGTCGGTGCTGCTGTCCTGCCCGTGCGCCCTCGGCAAGCGCCAAGGTCCCTTGGCACGGCCGCTGAAAGAGGAGGAGCTTCCACGCTGATCCTGAGCGGAGGTTAGGAGAAATGGTTCATACCCTGGCTCTTTCCCCATGGACAAGTCAGCAATTCTAAATCCACCTGGAGGCAAAACCATTATGAACTGACCCAGCCAGTCAGTTCCTTGCTCTAACGTGTGCAATACACGGGCACCTCCTACCTGCTCTGCTGCCAGGAAACGCGACGCAGGGTCCAAAGTGACCCCCCCAGGGCAAGCTGGCAGGCTTGGATCAGCCCTGCTGAATGCAGGGAGAGAACCAGCACGGTGAGAGCCATCTGCAAGACACGAACGATGGGGCAACTCCCGAAGCGCTGGGGTTGCCTGCACAGACCCTCCGTTGAAGGAGTAACAGGAGCTGAAGGATGAAGCCCACCTGGAGGGCGGCCACGGTGGACAGCAGACCTGTCCAGGTTTCTGCAGCAGAGCAACAGCCCCGGTGGCAGCCAGGCCGGGCGGGACGGCAGCGCCCGCGCGGAGGGGAGCACGGAGCTGCCGAAGGGGGACGCGGCAGCGCCCCAAACCCCAGCTCTTCTATCAGCAGGACGACTCCGGTGTCTCCAGCACCCGGCTGCGGAGGAGGATGGAGGCAAGAAGGAAAGCACACGCAAAGCGTGACAAGTGAAAACAAACAGAAGGTGACAGCGGCGAGACCATGCCAGGACACAGAGAATACAGAGCCCTGCCGAACGTCTCCAGCGGGAGAAACTCGGCAGCTGGGAGCTCAAGCGGAGCAGAGGTGTCCCCAAGGAACACAAGAACCAGACCACCGAGGAGCCAGTGGGTTTGCTCAGCTCAGCTGCCTCCGCATCCAGGCAGGCTGCTCTGCTACAAGATGTTTTTAGATGCTCTACTCCTTCCCTGGCTCCATGGTGTTTGGGGAGAGCCACACCAAGGAAAGAAGGGTCATAAATCTCACATAAGGCTTCCAGGAAGATTTCTAAATAAATTTGGGAAGAGGCGGAATCAGCACTTCAGCACTCGGAACACAGCCTAGAGAACAGCATCTTTTCCCAAGGGCTACTGGTGCGTTTCCCTCCTAGGGACTGAGCACAACATCACTTACACTGCAGGCTTGATCTCCACGCGAGTTCAGGAGATCCATTGGAATAAACTCTCACTAGGGCACAAAATAAACAAATACTGCCGGCAACGTAGCTACATAAAAACATTTCCTCTGCTATCTATTAGAAACTATTCACGTGCACACGCAGACGTGGGCATCTTGCTGCAGACGCTTCGTCACCCGCAAGCCCAACACATGCGGGACCCATCAGCTCCGTGAAGCCCAGGATTTCAGTCTCCGTTAAGAGACTGCCACCTACCTTCCCACCAAACCTTGGTGACAAATTGCACACGCAGGCATTTTGGAACAGGAGGCTCGGTAGGAAATCCAGGCCTTATTAGCACCCCTGCCACCGAGCGCTCAGAATGGACCTGGCAGATGTACTGAAGCTTCCTCTGGACATCAAGCATGGACTGATTTCTGCTGCGCAGCACTTGGAGGCTCTCAGATAACAAACAGGAGGGAAGCTAATGGTCTTTATCCACTCCCTGCTGCCCTTCTGAAGTGTAGCCAGTTTGGACACTGTGCTTCTGCTAACTGGTGTGGACAGCAATCATGTAGGCCAAGGTGGGCAGCCGTAATCTGCTTACCATAGCGCAGAATAAGATGCTCCACTTGCTTCCAAGCAAGATTTCAACATCTTGGCTTTTCTACCTTAATTTGACCCTGGCCAACACTCCTGAAGCCAAAAGACGCCAAAAAAAAAGTCAAAAGTTCCCATCAAGTTTAATGGAACTGGATGATTGGACTAGATGATCTCTAGAGGTCCCTTCCAACCTCAACCATCCTGTGATTCTGTGTGATCCAGTCCTCAATGCATAAACACATTAGGGTAAAAAACACCCTACTTTCAATTTCCCCCTTTCTTTTTCCTGCCTGAGGTGCAAGGTCTGCACAGCAGCTTCATCGTACAAACACACACACAAAAATAAAATCAAGGCCAACCCTCCAGACAGCGTGGGTTTGCTTGAGAGAAACCTCCCGCAGAGCAAAAAGGCTGGGCCAGCTATTCCCGGGCTCTCCATTAAAAGCCATAAGTATCTTAAATATTTTTCAAGCATTTCTCTTCTTTTTTTTTCCTCCTAGTGGGCTTTAGTCCAAATTTGGGGAGAAAATATCACAGTACAAATTATCCCAGCACACGGATTTTTTAAAGCACAAAGCAAGGCGCTGCTGGAAAATATTTTCACTTCTGGAAGAAGCACTGGATTTTCAAAAGGTAGCAAACCTGCCAGAATTGCTTTTACTGGCAATTCCACACATTAGTTTTTACAGTAAATTGATCTTAAAAGCTAATGAGTTCCCATTTTTTCAGCTGAGTTTTCTGATTTAAAATAAATAAATAAATAGAACAGCGAGAGGTAGTAGAGGGAATCCGAGGACAAATCCATTATTCAAAAGCAGGGAAGGAGGAGCCACGATCCTAATTTCAGGTGTCTCCTTCCCAGTAGGAAGCCTTTACTGTGCCCAGCGTGGCGAGCCCCACCGGGCACCTCATTCCCACGGGAACGGCTAAGGAAGGCAACGGGAGGCGATTCCAGACCTCGAGCCTGTCTCATGCACGTCACACAAGAGGGTTTTCACAAGAGGGTCCAGGGAAAACCCTGAGGATAATTCTGGTTTAGGGTGTTCTGCTCTCCAGCGAAGCCGGTTACATAAGCTGCTCCGCGTGCCTGTGCAAGCCGAGGCTTACACATGTATCCTTATGTCAGCTAGCTATAAAAACAGCTTGGGAAGAGAACCATAGGGAAGCGAGCAATGTGGATTTGGTAGAAAAGCTCCTCATTTGTCTGGAGCCTCCTGTAAGCCCCGAGTTGCCTCGATTTTGCTTTGACCTATTTGCATTTCTCCCCGCCTTGCCTTTTGCTCCAAGGGAAACGACAGGAAGATAAAATAATTTTCTGCGATCGTATGCTTGGGAGCACGACAGACACACACCCCCATGCAGAGGGACCACGTCAAACGTGCAAACGTGCCCTGCAAACACAATTCCACCACGCCACACACCATGAAAAATAAAGCAGGACTAGATTTGCCACGAGTGGACGGAGGAATTTAAGCACTTGCATCAAAAAAGGAGGCGAGATGACTCATCGCACCTGGCTTTGGATGACCCAAAACGAGAAGCTCGAGGCTGAGGCAGCCTCCCCGGTGCCCCTTAGGTCAAGAACAAGAAGTCAGCGCGCTCAGGCGGCTGCCAACCCGCAGCGCCCGCTGGGGGAAGCGGCTCTCCAGGACTGCCCATTTCTCCTTACTGACAACAGAAAACACCTTGGGTCCCTAGGCTGGGCCAAAACTCTTAATTTGAGACAGCCAAAGCCAGGTGAGACACATCCCACACAGAACAAGCCAGCAACTTGGTGTCTGATGAATTCTTGCATGATTTTTGACTTTCCCTTCTTTGAAGCCACTGAATTTCCCCAAACTGAACCAAAAGAGCAACAATTAAGTTGGCCCACAGAGGACGTTCAGGCGTGCATCGCCCATGATGGAAGTGCCCAGCCACAGAGACCCTCTGGCACCGCAGACAGTAACGAAATACATCCTCATTCCCCAAATCACAGGAGCAATTCCCCAAAATAGCAACCAGCTGCTCAGTTTTTCAGGAGCTCTCCTAAGCGGGGATTTCTGTCCCAAATCGGCGCCAATTTGGGCAGAGGAGCAATTGCCTAATAAATCACGGCTCTCCCGCGCACGGAGCGAGCGCGGAGCTCCCGGCAGGGTTTCGTTGCAGCGGCAATTCCCGGAAAAAGCCGGCACAGAGGGGACGCGGGCAGCGCCGGGCGGCCTCGCCGCGGGCACTTGTTACTGCCGGAGGAGCCGTTTGGGGGTTCAGCTCTGCCCCACGGGCCAGGGCAAAGCAGCGGCGGGGGGGCTTAAAGCACCAGCCGGGCAACCCTTGCACGTCGCCTTAATCACAGAGCAGTCTGCAGGGAAATCAGAATAAAAACAGACCGCCCGAAAGCGAGTAGCACGCTAAAATAGACCGTCACAGCAAGTAATAATTTACCCGTGTGGATAAAACAAGCCTTTTGGATACAGAAAGGGCTCCCAAATGCTAAAGAAGGAAACAGCATAAAACTTAACCCTCCCGGCACTGGAGCGCACGTCAGAGCGCGGTCGCTCTCGGGTGTTTTCTCCGACACCAGGCGTATTGCAAGGTGTCCTCCGGCACCTCGGGGGCAAGAAGCCAGGGGCAGCATGCGGGGGGTCCCCCGCCGGCTCCAGGGCGCTGGGGCTTCTGCAGAGGCTCCATGCAAAGGCGCCGAGGCGAGAGGCCCTCCCGCGAGCGCGGCCGGCCGCGAGCGCCGCCGAGGCCACTAACCCGTGCGCAGTTTGTTCAGGCAGCCGGCGTTGCAGAAGGAGCGAGCGGAGGCCGCCTCCCAGCAGCCCCTACCCTTCATGCCCGCGGCCGGGCGCCGGAGCGCTGCATGGCTGCGGGCACGCAGGAGGGGAGGGAGGGGGGAGAAAAAAAAAAAAAGAGGAAAAAAAAGAGAAAAAAGAGGAAAAAATCCTTGTTCAGCACCCGGGCCGAGGCTGCGGCGCCGCACTTACAGGTCGCCGTTTTCCCCCTTGCAAACGCGCGGCCGTGCTGCTAAGCGGAGCTCGCAGCGCGAGCCCCGTTACCGGCATGCAGCGGTGTCCCCCGCCGGCCGGAGCGGCCCTTAACCCGCGCGCTGCCGGGAGGCGACGGCCGAGCGGGAAGGAAAAGGAGGAGACCCCGTGAGCTGGCGAGAGGGGCGACACGGAGCCCCGACACCCTTGGGAAACGGGGGCTGAAAGCGGGAGGGAGGGTGCTTCCCAGCAGGGACACCGGGATTCGGACGCTTGTCCCTTTAATACTGCTGGGCTGGGATGGTATTTTTAGGATGCTCCCTTTAAAGCTGCATGGGAATTTATTTCTTTTTTCTCTAGGAAACTCGAGCACGCAATTTTTTCCCCACAGAGCCGCGTTTCGGAGCACCCCGGAGCGCAGCGGTAGCTCCCCGGGATTTCCCGCCAGCATCACTCGCCCTTGGCACGGCCCCGGGTCCCAGCCTCCGCTACGGGCTCTCCAGCCGTCAGCGTTTCCCTAGTGTCCGGGGGGAACCGGCAGGTCCAGAGAAGGAACAAAGGCTGCACAAGCCACAGCCCGGGACATCGCGGGCAGCTGCAGCCAAGCTGCTATTGCAGCTCGGGTCCGTAGGGCTCCGGGTTGGGCAACCACAGCTGGGCTCGCTGGGGGATGCAAATAAAAACAGAGGGATTTCACGGCGATCTAGCTGCAAACAGGATGGAGGTTTTGGAAAAAGGAGCTTTCACACCCCTCGCACGCCGGGCAGGGGAAGGGGATGGTGGCCAGGCACGTGCACACTCAAGTATCACCTCTCGTTTGGAATTAGGGCTAGGGTAAGAAACAAGGGGGTTGCAAGGGGAGACCTCGCACAGCACCTGAGCAGTGTGCTCAAACGGAGGGAAAGGCCTCGGCCACACACAGCTCCAACCAGGCACCCCAGCTTCTGCCATCAGATCCGAAGTGCTGCAAGTCACTGAGGTCTCTGAAATTCGGACCTGTTACCTGAGGGTTCAGGGATGTCGTCCCAGCCCGGCACCCAAAGCCAGGCGAGGAACGCAGCCCGGCTCGGCAGCCCGCGGCATGTGAACGGAAGCCTACGTGCCAAGCACAATGTTTTTCCAAGCAAATCCTTCAGTCACCTTTCCGCAGGAATAAGCGAAAGAAGCAGCCATCAAAATATCCACTAAGACCCTTTCAATCCATCTAAAGTTTATGGCTCTTTACACCTCTTCTGCCAAAGCCTTCAGCTCCTCTCACACATGAAGAATTAGTCCTAAAGTCCCCTATTTAAAAAGAAATTGCAGATTCATTAATAAATTTAACTTAGTGCTCTAGAAGACGGGAAGAACTGAGCCTTGGCCCTGGGATCCGCAGGAGATACCTGGAAAATGCTACCTGCTGCATGGCTCTGTACCAAGATAAAATTTCTTCTGGCTTGCTTTCTATGAGAAACACTCAAGTTATTTTCATTAATTACGTGGCTATTTATTTTTTTCTATCACTCTGACACTACATGTTTGAGCACACTGGGCTTCACTTGACATTTTAGGGATGCGGAAAGCATATGGTACATTCAAAATGACAAGAATGAGGTTAGTTTTGCTGAGCAGCAGCAAAGAAATAAGTGAATAAATAAAATAAAGAGGCTGTGAAAGGGTGGGATGCTCAGTGCTACTGAGGGGGTCAGAGGGAAGGATTCAGGGAAAGGCCCGGGTAAAAATGGTGAATGAAAGGCTCCAGAAAGAGAAAAAAAACATCCTCCTCCTTGGTGTATGGAACATCCCCGCACCAATACACAGCTTCCTGCTAAAAACCATGGGATACTTCTAAAAAACACACCTTCCCTCGCAAACTCAACCTTCCAAATACGTAGTGAGGAAGAAAACAAAGTAAAAACGCTCATTTCCATTAGGCCATTAGGATTCCTTCTGTTTCATTTCTAGGGTAACTTTCCTTGATGGAAATCTAAACCACAGAAAAGACACAAGACATTTTATCCTCTCCTCGTCTGCAGCGTGACCACGAACGCACAAATTAAGGGCAAAGTTAGGGGGGCTTCATGTTTTGAAGTGACATTGTCCTTTCAGGATTACTCTTCACCTAATCCTGAAAGCCCCTGCAGCCCTTTTCATTGCAACGCTCCACAGAACTGCTGCACGCAACTCCAAAATGCAATAAAAATGTTCGGTTTACAAAATACACAGGCTCAGCTGGACTAAAGCAACCCGTAGCCCAGCTCCTCCTCTCAAAGCCAGCAGAAAGGTGGGCTTTGCTTCTCCCTGGCTCTGCACGGCCCCCGCACTCCCCTCGCGCGCCGAGGAACGCGCCCGCCTGTGCACAGTGCACGGCCGAGCGCTGCCGAAACGCAGCCCGCTCCCGCACGCCAAGCCCCCAGCCCTGGGCATTTGGCAGCCAGTAATCCTGCAGTACGTACTGCGTTTTCCACAGCACCTCTTCCTCATCCAGGGGCAGGCGGGCTCGGCTCGGCGCGCAGCAGGGCTCTATCGTGGGCAAGGTCACAGCGGTGCGACTCCAGCCCGCGACGACGCTCCTCCCGCAGGCTCCATATCCCGATTCGTTCCCTTTCCGCCCGCTCCTGGAGACTCGTCTCCCCTTCGCGTTGGAGCCGGGGGGATTCCTGCCCTCCGGCACGCTGAGCGGCACGAGCGAATGGGAGGGACAAAACCCGCGCAGAGGAGGCAGCCCCTGGGGAAACTGCAACCTCACGGCTCCAAAGTTTCAAGTCCTGGCTCCAAACCACATGGGAAGCAGCACAATGAATTTAGTGTCTTTTGCCCATATCAAAATAATACATTTTTTCCCCTCACCAGAAACACTCAAATATTGCAAAAGATCAAAAAAAAATCATCCATAAGGGCAGAGCCGGGGCATAAAAACAAGCAAACAACAACGAAAAAAAAAAACAGGAAAGAGCAAGCTGCAATGGGAAGCAAAAAGGGTAACGACGGGAGGTGTCCACAGCAGCCACAACAGCAGTGTAAGACCAGGAGGCTCTCAAGAAGGCGTTCTTCTGCACCGAGGCAGCGTCAGGAAGATCTCCACCATTTCTGACAGCTGATTGTCAAATCCTTTCTTGCCGGCCCTTCTTGCAGACTCGGCACTGCCCAGCACAGGCTCCGACACTCGCGCGTTTGTGCAATGGAAGAGTTTCTCAGCCGCTGCTCCTTTTCCTGCTCCAAGCTGAAGTGACTCCCCCTGCCCCCTGCAGACACGGAGAAGAAGTGCTCGCCTCTCTGCTGCACCCTAACACACCGACACACTCTGATAACCAGGGCTCCCTTTCTTTCGATAAATCATTTAAGTCTCTCAGGTTTCCTAGATTTGGGGGGGGGTCACAATTCCTTCCGTGTTTGCCACCCTTCTGCAATATAATGCCCAAAACAGACCAAGTACCCCACCAAGTAACCATAAAGCAGATTTTCTCTTGCATGCAATACCCCTCTTAACACGGACGCAAATAACACTGATTTTTTGGAACAGCTTCAAGCACAATTCACACCTGCTACCTGCTAAGAATTACCCAAACAACAGTGCAACCCTGCTGCTTTGGCGTCTATTCCCCACTACTTTTCTCTTTTCTTTCCACAGAGGTTGCGTGGAATGTGCGCATGTGGCACTTGGCTTTCCTGAATTTCATCCTAGTCATTTTTAACCAGTTCACCAATTTCCAAAGTCATTTTTAATCAGTTCACCAGTTTCCAAAAGCTCTTTTGAACTTTTCCTCCTCCTGAAGCCCAATCATCTTCATGTCTTCAGAAGTGATTTAGGCAACACCAACAAAGCAGGAAAACCTCAAGACTTCCAAAAAGAAAATAAGTGTTTTAAACATTCTCCTTACCAATTAGGTAACACTACAACTGCTCTCTATTCGTATGCACCCAAGAAAGAATTAATTCAGAGGGAAATTGCAAGAAGGAATAAAAACGCAGAACTTGAACAGTATTTTTGCTCCTCTGTTCCCCCTTGCTCACTCCTATCCGTTCTGCAAGAAGCTTTTTGTGGTTCTGCCATAAACTTAGGGATGACCAGCGGAGCCTGTCCTTGTCCTCAGCCTTTCCAACAAATGCCATTGGATCCAGCCGCTCCATGCAGGGATTCCCTCCTCCCGGCAGCCGCCTCGCCGCCCGTGGCTGCCACCTGCTCCGGGTACAAACGAGGCCGGGATTCAGGATACTCTTAGCTCACCCCGAGCTCACTTTTCTGGCCAGCACATCAGTCCTGAAGCTACTGCAGAAACGCAGCAGCCCTTCCGCTGTTTCGCTACAGCATCAAGCTACCACTGACGGTGGGAAAATGAGACATATGAATAAAACAATATGAATAAAACAAATAAGAGATACAAATAAAACCATTAGCAAGGGCCAGAAATTGATTGTTTGTATTAAAATCATATTTTTTATTTTTAAAAAGGACATCCTGTACCCAATAGTAAAAACGGGACAATTCCGCTTGAATCCTTCCTCAAACATTCACCACTTCTTGCTCTTGAGCCTTAGCACTGGGAAGAGACATCCTAGAAACGAAACACCTTTCATTCCACATTTGGCTATTTTTCACACAGATGTTTCCTTAAAACAGTCTATGCTTTTGCAGACAAGCTGGTGTCCCTCTGTTTGAGTCTGATCAGTCTGTCCAGCAAATTTCAGAATCTCTTCATCTTAAAGAGGGGTAACGAAGGGTACAATGCACAGGTCTACAACTTCCTTTATTTAAATAAGGCAAACACCTATGAAGAAGGGAGCAAAAAAGCAGGAAAAGAGACTAATAATCCTCAGTTCCCTCAATCTGCCAAGTAGACAGTGTTCTTCTTGCTCCAGCCCAGGGAACACAATCACCACGTGCCCAGCAGAGCTCGGCACCAGAATTTCACAACAGGAAAATGCCTGAAAGCCCCAGCTAAGTTACTCCAAGGAAGCCTTGCTATGATCCACACTTGCTCCGAATAAATGAAAAACAAACAAACAAACCAACCAACCACTGGTAGCCCACAACTGATCACAGATCCGGCTGCTCACCAGGACCGACACGCACACGCGCTCACGCTGCAACTCAGCACGCGGGCATGCAAAGGCTCCGCTTTACCCGCTGCTCGTTCCTAATTAAGCAGCAAATAAGCAAGTCTCAGAAATGCTAAATTTAGATATCAAGCGGCACTTTAGAAGTATTTAAAGGCCTGGGCCCGGGCCCACGGGGACATGCCCAGCCGGGCCCGTGGGGACACCGCCAGGCCGGGCCCTGCCGCCCTCCCCGGGCCCTGGGGACAGGCTGCGGTGGCGGGTGGCCCGTCCCTGCCAGCCCGCAGGCCGCGGGAAGGACGATGGCACAGGCGGGTCCGCCAAAAGCGCCTCATTAACCAGCCCGCTGGTTAACCAGCCTCGTTAACCAGCCCGTCAGGCCGTCAGGCCCCGTCAGGCACCGTCCTCCACGTGCACGTGGAGCGGCTGCCCAGGGAGCCTGGCAAGCGGGACGTAATTCCGCAGGCAGCTGCATTTAACTCGAGCCACCTCTGCTCTCAGCCCGAAATCGCACGGTGGCACATCAGCCCTTCTGCTTCCAGGCTGCTTTGGGTGGAGGCAGCAGGGTTTCCCCCCTAAATTTCCTATGGAGTCCAGTGCATGTGCAAGAAAAGCACCGAACTAAACGTGCTCCCATTGCTAATTCTTACCCTGATTTCACCAAGGGTCCCCAACTACTGCTAAAAATCAATCGCACATTGTAGTTGTTGGCACTCTGCCCCCGAGGGTATGTGCAGAAATCTCTGGAAACCCTCAGCCACGACTTCAAACATTTCTAGGGAGTGCGGGCAAGAGCTGCAGGGCAGGCGGGAACACAAGGGAAATGTAAATCTTGGGGGAAAACCATCAGGGTCAGGAGGAT
>JAVCKT010012881.1:4229-27642 GCA_032273925.1 Rhynchotus rufescens
GCACAGGAATAAAATTGTTCCAAGAACATATTAGCCAGAGTAAATATTTACAGAGGCAGTAAAAAATGTTTTTGTATTGCAAATCTAGTGTCAGAATGGGCAGGGGAAGTTTAGCGCACTTATAGCAGATACTTGGTGATTTTTTTAAGACCTCGGAGAGCAAAACGTGCTGTTGTCCTGGGGTGAAAGGGGTCCTGGAGTTGTCACGATACCCTCCGACACTGTTTACACCTGCTCGTGTGGTGACTGCCCAATTAAGCGCTCTGGAGGTATTTGCTGTTGCTGTGTCAGACGCTGTTTCGGGCTGTCTGTTTGCCTCGGCGTGCTGCGAACGCCCGCGTGCCAGCAGCAGCAGCAGCAGCAGCAGCAGCAGCAGCTCGACGAGCGTCGTGCGGCGAGCGTCGTGTGGCGTGCAGCGAGCGCCGTGCGGTGAGCACCATGTGCTAAGCGCTCTCCCCTTGCTTTGCAGGCCGCCTGCGGCTCCCCGTGGCCAGCATGAAGCGGCGCCGGCTGCCCAGCAGCAGCGAGGACTCGGACGACAACGGCAGTAAGTGCATGCGGGGCGCGCGAGGCTGCGGCGCGCGGCGGCAACTCTCTCCAGGGACTGCGTCCGACCAACGCTGCAGGGGGGGGAACCGGATCCAAGCTCCCTTGCTCAGTGGGGACAGGTGGATTCCGGATCCTCCTGGGGTTAGTGTTCATCGAACAGTGCTAGTTAATATGACAAAACAAGAAAAAAGTCTCTTTTTCCTCCTTTAAAACTCCTGTTTTAAGCAGTATCATTTATCCTTACAAACCAGGGACCAAATCCGTGTTGGACACGTACGGTAACGCTGTCTGCAGCTCAATATTTAATGGAAGTTTGCGTTAGGATTTCAGATTTGCTTCAGTGTTGTCATTCTCTCTTGTGCAATGGAAAGGTGTGTTGCTTTAAACTTCAAAAGGAAAGATTGGCAGTGCTTAAAAGTTACTCCTTCTGCTTGACAGTTATCTCAGTCGAGGAATAACATTCACCAATTTGCAGTGATTAAGGAATTTGAATAGACATTTACTTCTCCATTTGAACTATCTCTTTCTGTTCTGACATAACTGACACTGAGCTGTGTGAAATGTACTTCTTGTGCTTGGATTCCAGGGATTTGATAGTCTTTCATGTGAAAAAGAAAAAAAATGGCAGTGTGGGAAGTGTGCCAGGGTGTTTTATTTGCTCAAACAGGCAAGCAGAGTGTACACGACAACAGTGCAACTTGGCCAGATGTCAGAGCCATTCTCTTGGTTTTAGTCTGATCTATGTGCACGTACATCTCCTGGGATAAAAGTAGTTGCATAAGTTTAAAGTACAATATTTGGCCAAATCTGCATTTTTGTTGTTGCTTTTTTGATAGTCAGGAACGTGGTAGAAGAAAATGAGGGAGATTTGCAAGGCGCTTTGGAAGGCCTTGCCCTGGGGTGTGCGGCTGCCGTGTGGCACCATGGCCTTGTGCAGGGCTGCCCCTCAGCCCCACGGCCCTGTGCAGGGCTGCCCCTGAGCCCCGTGGCCTTGGGACGCCCAAGCACATCCTGCCTCCCTGGGAGCCTGCCCGGCGGCCTGGAGCGGCTCCTCGGAGCCCTGTGGAAGCTGCTGCGGGGCCGGTGCGGTACAGAGGCTGGAGCAGGTGAGAGCCAGTGCTCTGAGGTGCAAGGACTGAGCAAAAGCTACCCAAGATGTGTGGGATTCGGCTTGTGCTTGGAGAAGCACCTGCAGCTGGGAGGTTTTGGGAGAAACCCTCCAAATGTAATCTGTTTTTCCAGGTTAGGCTGTTTTTTTGAGATTATAAAAAATGAAATTGGTGTATTTCCCCAAAGGTGAAGTGTACTGTGCTTTATTTCTTCCCCTGAAGAGATAAAGATGTGCTTATATTTGTAAAATACTCAATTAGCAGCTAATGCCATGTCTTTCATTTGAACTTGGCTTAGCCATTTTTTCATACCCTTTTTCATAGCTTTATTTGAAAGCAAGGAAGTAATTATTTATTGGTAACCATTATGTTTATCACAAGTTGATTAACAAATCAGAATAAATATTTGTTGGATAAATTAGATAGCAAAAACTCAATTAAATTTTAAACTATTATTTGCAATATATATTACTTGCCTTTCAGTTATACATTTCCCAACCCCTCCTTGGCTTAATTCCTCCTTTTCCCTCTTCTTATGGAATTACTGGGCAAACTGTCATATAGGTCCCTGTGTATTCCCTGCGTGCACAAGAACCCCAGAAGTTTGAGGGCGAATAATGCGGAGGTGCAGCAAGGTGCAGCGCAGAGGGAGCCTCTCCCAGGCAGTTTCTCCTTCACACGAAGAACACGAAGAGCTGCACGAGGGCAGTGGGTGGCGTTGAGGGCCTGTCCTTCACATCAGCCCTCTTCCTGCAGCGTGCCAGCAGTTCTTGGTAGCTGTGTCTGAACGCCAAGATTCTGCCTGTATGGGTTTCATCTTCCCTTAATCTCCTCTTGTCTTTGTAATTACTAGTTACTCTCCCTCTGTTAATTTCGGCATGGAGATCCGTAATTATTCTATCAATAGTGTCTCGTTCACTGTGCCTGATACTAGTGTAACGCCTGAAAAAAAAAAAAAAGATAAAGATTTCTGTGAATTTCTGGCCTCCCTGTTGAAGTGTTTAAGCTTTCCACCAGCTATTTTTCTCTCTCAGAGATTCCCGGAGGCAGAAGACAATTAAACAGACTATTTTCAGCACTTCAAACAGCCGCCTTCTAATTGAAAAGCAGAAGTTTTAATCAACGCTTGGCTCAAGTGCGGTGGCCGCCACGCGCTTCCCCTCAGCGAGGGGCCGTGCGCCGCCCGGCTCGTGTGCCCCTCTGCAGTGGGGCTGCGCGCTCTGCCCCACGGCACTCACCGCCCGGGGGGGCCTCGCTGCGGCGGCTGCTGCTGCCGTAGGGAATGGGCTTGTGTGGCAGCCTTGCGGCCTCAGCGGGGGCTCTGGTGCCTCTGATCCCGCCAAGGGCAAAGCCCTGCCACCTGGTTCCTCCCAAAAGCTCAGCACAAACTTGGTGCCCCAAAACGTTGCCTTGGCCCCCACGACCCGACTGCTGTGGGCTGGTCAGCTGTGTGCCCATGAAATCAGACAGGGAGCTCAGCCTAGGTCGGATCTCTAGGCCATCCGGCGTGAGGCCCAAGTAGCTCTTGAAATAGGGAGTGAGAGGTGCTGGTGGAAGTGGCACACAGCAGTGCTGCCCTCAGCCCCCATAAACCACAGTACTTTCAGGGAGATTTCAGCTTCTGAAATTGTAGGTCACTTTTGAACTTTTTATCCATAAAATATAATTGAGTGAAAAATGGCTGCGGGCGTAGTTCTGAGTTGTGAACCTCTCTGTAAGTGCGGAGAGATGGTATTGGAAAAGGCTTGGGAAGGCAGGAGGATTATTGGCACCTCAAAGTAATCCTTTTTTGTTGTTGTCTGGCAGCTTGTTAGTTCCTGTCCCTCTCCAGATAATGTATTACAGCAGCTATCATAGACATTAATATTAGCCAGACTCTTTGTAAAAAGCGTTATGATGTTTGTGACATCCTAACTGTCTGTGTTTTTAGCTTCCTTAGTCTGGAAATCTGCAAAGGCAGTTTGTGGTGAATGTTCCTTCAGGTCTGCTCCCTGGCCAGGTAAAGCTGCGCAGCGTTAGAGTGTCCCTTGTGTGCGAAATTGCTTGGGCACTTGGAGAAGTGGCATTTGAGGCAAGGCTTGAGCCTCAGGCAGGTGCGTTGTGGCTGCAGTCCAGCCCTCCTTGGATGTCAGTGGAGGTTTGAGCCCTGGTTTCAATGAGCAAGGAATTCCAAGCGTGGTTTTTTCACACTTGCTTGCTCCCACAGAGCCTCTTCATTTATTTGTGGAGGGTTTGCCAATTCATCATGCTCTTCCTTCCAGAGTGTCTGAAGGAAGAGCTGGAGACACTTGCTGATGAAAAATACTTCCAGGCTTTACAAGGTTCCCCATCACTTCTGAGAAATGAAAGATTTAATACTTAGGGACTATGGAGTGTAGCTCTGCAGTTTAGACAGCCTCTTATTCTACGGTTGCTAAACAAATGTTGTTTTAAAGGTAAATGTCTTTTGGCAATCCCCACTGCTCTGACCAGATGACATGGATTTATGAAGCGCTTTTCACCCCGTGGATGTCCAGTGTTTGAGACGCATCTCTGGAGGCTCCGCAGAGGTGCCAAGGTCTTCAGGCGAGAGGTGGACGCCATTTGTGGCGGCTTGCGGCCCGAAATGTTGCAGTTTCCTCGCAGAGCGTGCAACCCGGGATGATCTTCGGGAGAAGAAAGTGAGGAGCATTTTCGTTACGTTTTTTCCCCCTCAGTTGTAGGTACTGGGAGATGAAGGATGTTTTTTCTGCAGCTGAATGCAGTGTAGTTGCAGTGCTTGAGTTTGGACAGAGCAGCAGGTTTCACAGTCACGGCTGCACTCCTGAAGGAGGGAGATGGGATCTGAAGTGCTGACAAACGGTCGGCACTTAGATCCTGCTGGAGGTTAGAGTCACTGGGGCAAGGAACGAGCTTCCAGGGAAGCATCTGTGACACTTCCGAGTGTGCTGGGAGAGGAGTTTGAAAGACATACCAGGACTGTCAGGATGTTGTGTCGGTGGAAGAAATATGACATAATCATCACCTTTTTGGAGAGGCCCATTTTTCTTTCCAAGACTCCCCTCTATCAAGAAAAGCCGACTCGCCCTGAACTGCCAGGGCCGGCAGCCTCGTGGGGCACTGACCAGGGGAGCTGCCTCGGGAGCTGCTCATTGACTTGAGCCCACGCCGGAGCTCGGGGGCACCCGGGGCAGGGGCTGGAGCTGCACCGGGCACCTGGGGCAGGGACTGGAGCACCACTTGCAGCTGCTGGAGCCACATACAGACGGGTCTGGAAGCCCCTGTCCTGTGGGCTGGGTCTACAGCAAGCGGCGCCTCGGTTTATGAGGAGCATCCCAGATAAAAGGCCGTTGCTCCTTCCGTTTTGATCTCGAACGAGATTATTGTGCAATAATCCACCCTTATGTAAGCGGAAGAGGAGATTAGACGGGCAGCTCCTCCAGCAGCAGGAACAGGAGGAGGGCGACTTGGATATGTGACACCTCGCTGCAGGGTGTGTTTGCACACTTGCTGCTTTCTCTGTGATAAGGCCCAAAGATAAGTGCACAGGCAGCTCTTTTTATACCTAACATATTGGAAAACTGCCCGCAGAGTACTGTGGATTTTTCGTTTGTTAGTTTGTTTTTTATATCCTGATTCATTTATGCTGGAATTTGGGACTGGGCATGTGGAGCAGTGTCTAAATGACAGGAGCTTGACTGCAGAGAGATGTAGCCGGGGAGGCCGGGAGCCTCTCGGCTTCCCCCTCGGGCTGCAGAGCTTCCCGGCAGCTGCCGGCAGCGGCGCCCGCTCCTCCTCGGAGCGCGCGGGGGAACCGCGCGGGCGGCTGGAAGCGGATGGTTCGGCAGGAGCAGGAGCACAACCAGGCACACGCGCCCCACGCACCTCCCACAGCTGGGCTGGGGGGCTTCCATCCAAACGTGTGTTTGACAGATCGTTTAGCAGATTGATACGCTTAGGATTGATTGGACTCTTCTGGCACATGTAGGTTGTTTTTCACAAATATGGAAAAAGAATTCACACTCCTTGACTGTTGTCTTTTATCATCAGGAGGTGTATATGTTGTATACACCTTCTAGGAGCATTATAAAAACGCAGTGTTTACAGAGTACGTTTTATATGGCAGTCTAGGGGAATAGAAGGTTTCCCTGCTTGGAACTTAAAAGTCTCCTTTCCAGCAGCAGTTGTGTGTGAGTGCTTGGCCTCTCTTGACAGGGGCCTTGCCGAGCTGCTGAGGATCGTGCCTGGCTGCTTCCTGGGGGTTTTCTGCTTTCTGTTGTTAAATGGACAAATGTGAATTTATCCACTTAGACCTCTAGTATTGATGGCTCTGGTTCTTCTCTCTTTGCTCTCAGTGAGGTGTTTTTCATGTATTCAGTGTGTGGCGTTGGAAGAATCGTGAGGGACAGACAAATGCCAAAGATGTTCAGGAGAAAAAATAATAGAAATTTATTTAACCTTAAAACCTCAAATAGAAGGACCAGGACGGTCATGATGTGCGTCCCCTGGAGCAGGGCTGCCAGCCACACTCCTCCTTACTTTGAGCCGTGGTGTGCAGGGATGGTCACTTAGCAAAGCACCTTTTACACCTGATTTCTGATGATCATAGGCGTGTATGTTTTGTATGTGGGTTTTTTGGTTGGTTTGTTTACAGCTCCATGCTTTGGAGCGCTTTATTTTTCTTACTTGTTTACACATGTTTTTGTATGTACCCTCTAACATCTCACACATCTTCCACAAAACTCATTTCCCCTGGAAGGTGTAATGTTACCTTAGAATTTTCTCTATCTTCCAAATCCCGATAATTTAGGTCTCTGTTACCTTTTCTGTTATTTAGCACAATTCCATTTGACTCCGTCTTGATTTTTAGTGTTTTTGCCAGGTTTGGTGGTCCCTGCCTGGATCGAACTAAGGCTGTTGGTGAACACAGTCATTTAGCATTTTGCATAGGACAAGGGGATCCTTTTGTCAAAAAGAATTTGGAGTGTTTCTAAATACTCTAGGTGTTTTACTGTAGGTTCATGTGTGTTTATAACGCAGGAGAACCGCTTCAGATCCTGTGTTCATGTTAACTGCTGCATATTATTTCTTCCATGTACTCCATGAACGATTCTTACTATGTGTGTTTAGACATAAAAATTGGGCCATTTTCCACTGGAGTAGCAGCAATTGCCTGTGAACTTTTTCCTTCCCCTGGATTTAGTACCAAAATATGGAAATGATACTTAAAGATGAGTCACACCATTGGTTTTCCTCCTGCGCTTCTGAGGGTGCACTCGGAGCTGGGGGATTGCCTGCTAATGAAAGAAACTCGGGGCTGATTTAGTGACCTGGTCTTAGTGGCAGTGCTGAAGGCAGCGAAACTCAGCCCTTGAGTTCAGTGAAAGAGTTGGAGCTTCTCTCTGAGACTGCACAAGTGGTTCAATTTAAGAGCGTTTGGGCTGGAGAGCTGGTGTCATTTGGCTGCCTCCTTTAGCTTCTTGCTCTCTATGTCTTAAGTGCTGGCAATTTGAGGCTGTGAATGTGTGCTTTATAGTTGGCCTTTGTTTATTCAGTGAGTAAATGTTTTCCATACTGATGGAAGCCCTTGTCAAAGGTCACCTGTTAGCTACAGTTACAGATCTTAGCGGGTAGTAAAATCTCTGTCCCATGAGAAATTTTTCCACCTTTTTCTCATAGTATTATGTACCGCCACATTACATTGCCCAGAAAAATACAACAGTCTCTTTAATAACTTATTAAAAGCTTTTCCACTGTCCATTCACCAGCCTTATGTGCAAGGAAACAGCTATTAGAGAACTATGCAAGGAACTCTTTCTTCCATGCTTCATTGTAGGAAGTTATTTGGCATGGAAAAAATGCTCATATATCATGAAGAGGGCTGGCTGTGTTTGAGCTGTCCCTTCCATATGAAAACATTGGAGAGTGGGATTTCCTATAGCCCTTAAGAGGAGCAATGTGGATTCTGTAGTTCAGGAATTGAGAAGATTTTCCTCCTAGCTTGCATGAAGGGGTAGCTAATGCAGAGGCCCAGCCCTCGTGAACCTGCACTGTGTCTTACAGAGAGTCCAGTGATGAACGAAATCACACCTGTCTGTTAGAATGATCATGTATAAATTGCTGGGTTACAGCTAAAATCCACTGTGCTTTTCCTGCTAGGAATTTTAGTTGTGTATCTCTGACACTTTTTTTTTCACTTGGCTTTATTTCTTCTCCTCTTACCTGTTTCCTGCGTGGAGGTGGGGCATAGGTTGGCCAGGGCAGAGAAGCAGGACCCGGTGGTGCTGCTTGTGGTTTTCTTTGGGTTGCAAGAGAACAATTAAATGGGATGCCAGCAACAGGTCTTGGGAGGTGGTTTTCCACACAGGTTAGTAGCTGTAGACAGTGACTTCCTGTGCTTTCGTTCACTTCGTAGAAAATGCAATTCTTAAATAGAAGGGCTTAGAGAAAGTGTCTTTTTTTGAGTTTTTCATGCAAGTTGGATGCAGCCACTTCACTTGGAGTGAATTTGGTGGCTTTAACAGAGATGACCCTGTCTCGTCCCCACATGCGCTGCGCTCCTGAGCAGCCCCTGCCTTGTGCTCGCTGCCCCCCCAGGCCTCTGCTACCTGGGAGGAGGGGGTGCTGCTCTCACCATCCGCACCCTTGGGCCCTTGGCTCCGCTACAGATTTTGCTCCTGCTGTGCAACTGGCACAGGAAGAGACCTGCTGCATGTGTAAGTGCTGCTGAATTAGACTGAGCTGATTTTCAGCGGTGTGAGACGGGCAGGTTTAGCAGCGAGCTGCGCGCTGGTGTCACTGCACTACCTCATCTAAGGAGTGTCCTTTCCTTCTTCCCCTTTTTCCCTTCTGTTAAATATTTATGAAAGCTGACAGAGACTCTGTCAAAAGGTTTTGAGGCAAAAAGTTATCACTTGTTTGGAATATAATCAAAGAATAGTTCTGTAGACCAAAACTAGCATAACCAAGATGAGAGGTTTCCCTAGGAGAAGAGGCAGCAGCTCTTGTTGCAGGGTGTTACTAGGTGAGCATTTTACTTCACATTTACTTCACTCCACACTTCCCTTTGGAAAGGCTTGGCCTGGTAGAAAATGGGTAGCCAGCAGAGATGGGACTTTAGGTGAATTAGCTTCCAAGGTTACATCTGAGACTACCAGCAGACTTCCTGAGCAGCTGGTAATCTGCAGAAAGTGCATTATTGCTGCTCACAGAAAAGGATGTTATGGGCCCAAATGCTGGGGGGAAAAGTGCTAAGTATAGCACAGGCAGTACATATATCACTAGAGAAAAAAAAACAAACCAGAAAAGAGATCACAGAAGTGACTGAGCAACCTTTCACAGCCTACTTGGGTGTGTTGGGAGGGGAGGACCTTTCTGGTATCTGGCAGCAGTGTCTTCACACAATCATTTCTGTGTTCTAGGTTTGTCTGCTTGGTCCCAGCATTCAAGATCTCGACGTCGGATGTCTTCGTGCTCCAGACATGAAGATCGAAAACCCTCGGAGGTATTTCTGCAATTAGATTAACACCTTATTATGTCTGTCTAATGGAAAGCACATGTCTTGGTAATGGAGCCATTTCTTCTGAGTTACATTTTCTTTTCTTCTTGCTCCATCTCCTGGCACCTGCCCCCCATCCTTTGTGGCCTCAAGAGATCAGGGAGTTCAGCTGCTCACATAGCCACACTCAGCAGCAGTTTTTAGCAGTGCATTTTTGGCTCTTTCTGACACGCCGTAGCCCTGGTGGATTTCTGCTAGTATTTGAGGAGCTGGGGTTAATTCATAGTGTGATTTGTGCAGAATGAAGCTTTATGTCAGGTGCGTTCATTTCATAGCTGGGCCCCAGTAGGTGATCTTACTTAACATGCTTGTTAAATGAGAAATTTGCTTCTTTGTAGTTCTGTCTCAGGTAGCGCTTTGAGGAAAACTTAGCAAGGGCAGTGTAAATCACGCTGAGCTTTCCAGGCTGGATCAGTCACACATGGATGCCAGCCAGTTCTTTGGAGATATTCGTGCTGAATCTTCCTATCTACAAGCATAAATTGAATCGGGGTTCTGTGGAGGCTGCTTTGGGAGGCAGAGTTTCCAGGGCTTTTGCCCTTAGCCAAGACATGCACTTCTGCTGCATAGTGCGTGGCTGGTGCTGAGAAAAACCGTGCTTTGCTCATCTCCCTGATGCCAGTGTACCTGAGTCCTAGCGAAGAGTTTTCATGGGAAGAGTCACATCTGTTGCTCAGTCTGTGAGGACTTTAGCTGGAGAATTTACTGGTGATTCAGTATTTTTTGATTGTTATATCTTGGGGTTTTGTTTGTTTGTTTTTGTGAATGTTTATGCCTATGGTGAATTTGTTCCTGTCGGTGATAGGCTTCTTTCCTGGAGTTCCTTAATTATCCCTTAGAAGTAGTCCCCATACCTGAGATAACTGTGGCTCTTGCTATTGCCTGTCTGTGCGTGTTCCTGTCTTTTCTCCCTCCTTTCCTTGCATCTGTTGGCAACGGCTCTGTACAGTTTTGTGCTGGTCTCTCCGTGTGCCTTCCCTGCCTGGACGGGGTTTGCTGCTGCCCGTTTGGTACGTTGTGGGGTCCCGTCTGCCTCGGCTCCCTGCGCTCCTTGCACAGCGCCGCAGCCCCTGCTGAACGTGAGACGCTGAGGGAGCTGCTGGCTGCGCTGGGCTCGGGGCAGCGTCACCCCAGCTGCAACACGACCAGGGTTTCGCCCCTCGCTCTGCAGCGCCCGCGCTCCGGGGCGCCGTGAGTGCCTCTGTCCTGGCAGCCTCGTGGCAGTGGCACGCGGAGCAGAAGGAAGGGTGACCGAGCGGGCCACGCTGCAAGGCGCCGCGTTAGCCCCGTCCTCTGTGAGAGCTTGAGGACAAACTTACCTGGGAGCCCAAGGTACTCCCGCTTTCACACGGGGCAAGTTTTGCATCCTATTCTGTGTTTTAAGTTTTGTTTTCATTTGGCTGCTGTGATTCACATCACTGAGAAGTGCAGAAGCCGCTCGCCAGCTGGGCATGTTTATTTTGTGAGCCAGTTTTCTTAGTGGATAATAATCCAATAATTGCACTCCTTGGCTGCAGCCTCACAAGACTTGCGATTGGATTATTTAAAAACGTTTTCATCATATTTCATTACCAGTACTAACCCTTCCCTTCATACTTTTTTTTAAGGGTGACAATTTTTTGACATCTGTTAATGTAAGAAAAGAAGTCATAATTCTGCTTTCTCAGAAAAGTGTTGAAACACTAAACAACACTGAAGTGTTTCAACTCAGTGTTGAAACAGCAACAAACAGAGATGCTCGTGGGGAGTATGTGTGTGCTGGGCGGGAGGAAAGGCTTCAAAACGAGCTGTTCTGCCTGCAAGGCACTTCACGCTTTGACATGAGGGCCTATCATTAACCATCAGACTTGTTGCTTCTCTGAAACACTTACCCAGACTCTCAGATCATCTGCGGAGATGTCAGGTGTGTTAGTGGTGCGTTGCAGACTGCTGTCCTAGGGAGGCCTGCCTGGACAGCTCGCTGTGGAGGTGGCTCTTTGCAGCCACGTGCAGCGCTTGGCTGGCAGGGGCCCATGGGGCTGGGCAGTCGCTCTAGCCCAGGAGCAGCTCCCGGTGGCCCTTGCTGCTCATCCTCCTGCTCCCGTGGGCCTTGCAGTGCAGAGCTGCACAGGTGCTGGCTCGGCCTGCCCCTGCTTTGGGAGAAGTGCGCATGGGACCTGTCCCTAGGATGCTCCTTTCCTCTTCTCGCAGAGTGGTTGTGTTCTTCCCGTGTCACCGGGTGATTTCTCCTCTTTTCCTCTGCGTGGGGCAGGGAGCTGCGGAGACAGGGGAGCCGGGGCTGTTGCTGTCCCGCACAGCATCACTGCAGCCCGGGAACGAGCGCACAGCTTTGGTTCCCGGCCTCGTCCTTGGCCCTCTGCAGCGCGTGGGCCAGGCGCGTGGCACGTCCCTGTGCACGGGGACCCGTCTGGATTTCACTCCTGGCTTGCCAGAGGCAGCCTCGCTGCGGGCTTGTGCTGCCAGCTACCCCACGGGCTTCAGAGGCAGGTGCCTTTGCAAAGCGGAATCGCGGCCGTGGGGCAGGGGTGCCTGCAGCGCGCGCAGCAGCGAGCACCTGTGCTGAGCGCAGAGCTGCCCTCCGCCTCGCAGCCCAGAGCCTGCTTTCCTTGCTCTTTTGGCTAGTATTTTTAAATGCTTGCACCAAGAGTCATCTCCTTAGAATTTCCTCTTGCGGCTGGTCATGGTGGAGTCCCGCCTTGATTCCTACCGCAGGGAATTTCTAGAATGCTTTTGGATTAGTCGAAGCTGCAGCAATTACAGAAGCCCTGGGGCTCGGTGCCCCGCTGAGGCCGCTGCGTGGTGGCGAGGGTGCCTGCGCCGCCAGGGCTACGCGTCCCTGCGGCTCCCGCTGCAGCCAAGAGGGAGGGCCGGGCGGCTGCGGCTGCGGCGGGGGAGCCCCGGCCTCATAGAGGCCTCAGCCGCTGTGTTGGCGTTTGCAGCCTCTGCCCGCCCCTTGCCCTGCCCCACGGCTGAGCCCCATCCTGCAGCCTGGCGGGGCTCGCGGGTGATACCGTGACCTCGTTATGCTCCACACTCACCCTGGAGCCAAGAATCAGAGTGTGAATATCGAATGTCAGTGTCTCTATTTCTCTCTCTTGGTCACTCTCTTTGCAGGTGTTCAGAACGGACCTGATCACTGCCATGAAGTTACATGACTCCTTCCAGCTGAACCCTGATGAATACTATGTGCTGGCAGACCCCTGGAGGCAGGAGTGGGAAAAGGGAGTTCAGGTGCCAGTTAGCCCAGGGACCATCCCCGAACCAGTAGCCAGGTATAGTTTGGAGGAATGCAACCAAATGCACACATGTTTCTGCTAGCAGCTCGCGTGCGTTGCCTCGGCTGCCCGGGCCCTCTTCGCTTGGGAACAGCTGGAAGGGACTCACTTCTCAAAGAGGAGAGCGTCCTGCCTGGGCTTTCTGAGGGGTGGGACGGGCTAGGAACCAGATCAGCTCTGTTTTGCGCTGGGTAGAAGCATGAATGTCAGGGAATGATTGTGGCATTTTGCTAGGAGGGACTGTGATGATGGGCCCTCACAAACAGCTTCCATTTTTAAGCCCAGACCTGACCTCACTCAGCGCGGCCAGAAGAGCCCTGGTCTGGCGCTTCTTGTGCTCAGTTCCAAGCCAGAGTTTCCTTTCAAGGAATCACTTGGATAAGACAGATTTAAAGGATCGAGAGAACACAGCATTTGTTCTGGCTTTATGCTGTTTTCTGGTCTCATTTTGTTTACTAACTTAAAAGTTTTATATTTGTATTTTTTTACACAACACGTCAGTTGTTTTAAGAGCCATCCAGATGTGCCTGTAACTAAAAATGCATTAATGTAGGATTTCTCAGCTCTAACCCAAGCAAACGTTGTTTTCCTTCCCTTGTTTGTTGCATTCAGATGTTTTGTGTTTCCATTTGAACAGTGAACTTGTCAAGGCAGGAGCATACTGCAGCAACTGCCGTGTGGCTAGTTGGGATTGGAGGTGGAGAAAGTGGGAGTTTTGGCCATTTGATTACTTGCCTCTGCCAAGGCTGCACTCTGGCAGCAAGGGGGCTGTAGTGGCCCCTAGACCCAGTTACATCTGCTGGGCACGGACCCCCTAAAACCAGTTTCCCCCGCTGAGCAGTGGCCCCTCCAGCCCCATTTTCTGCTGTTGGCTCCACGTGGAGGCCTGGAGGCGGCTGAGGCTGGGGCTGGGCTGGGGCTGCAGCTCCTCTGCGCGGGGCTCCGGAGCAGGGCCGGTCGCGCAGGTGGAGCGGGAGGGAGGGCGCTCCAGGCGGCTGCTGCTGGCCAGGGGAGGATCCTGCGGAACCGGAGCCTTTGCCCGTGCAGCCAGGGGCTGGCACGAGCGGGGCGGGAGCGCGGCAGAGCAGGGAGTCCGTGTGCTCATTCAGTGCCAGTGTGTGCTGGTGTTCGGCCCAGTGTGCTTTCTGGGGCCTTGCAACAAGCGTTGCTGCTTTTGTGGCCCTCTAAACCCCAATGGGATGCAGGGGCTGCCCAGGGTTTTTACTGCCCTGTGGAGAGGCGCTCAGGAAGGGATTTATGGCGCACGGAGGGTTGAGAAAACTGTGCTTAGTTTAAAGTGCCTGGTGTGAGATGCAGGAGTCTTGAACGTGTTAATCCATGCAGCCCGGCCTGGGGCAGCGCAGCAGCTGAGGCAGCACCATGAGCTCTGCAGAGCCCTTGGGTTGCGGGTCGTGCAGAGGCCCCCGGTGCAGCGTTGGCCTCTCCCCTCCCTCTGCATGTCCAGGGACAGGCTGGCTGGGGAGGACGTGGCTCCACAGGGCTCTGAAAGAGAGGCCTAGTGAGCTGCGTGTGGGTGCAGCCCTGGCAAACAGGGTGTCTGCCTGCATAGAGCTACGTGGCTGTCTCCAGCAAAGGGATCAAACAAAATCTCGTTGAGCTGGCAGCTGAAACGCCCTATTCTACTGGATGGGGGGCCATCTAGAGCCTTCCCAGCCTGAGAGGAGGTGGCTCAGTGGCACCGATCGATCATCCGCTCCAAGGTTTGGCCCGTTGTGGTGTTAAAAATGCAGAGCCAGGATGTCGGAGCTGGGATGTCCTGGGGTAAGTGAGGGCGAGGTGCATGGAAAAGCCCATGGGTCTGTGGAAGGGACTTCTGAATCTCACCAGGATGGCAATGCCATAGGTACACACACAGTGAAGAAAGAAATTTCAGAAAGAAAACTCTATGTGTTAGTAGCAAGTGTCACTTTTTTTCTCCATCAGTTTTCTTGATTTTGCTACTGTAGTTAAACAGATGGATTTAAAAATGTATTAAAACAGAGTTTAGTGTCTGTGTCTATGGCAGCCATCACTACTTAAAAACAGTGTGTCTCCTCTAGCTTTGAAACAGGTAAGAATTTCAGGTAAGAGCAGCTGGAGCTCTGTCCTCTCATCTCTTCATTTTCTCAGTGATTTAGGTCATGACGTGGGTTTCCAAGCAAAGCCAGCTCATTTTTCATAGCCTTGCCGTGCTGTAAGGCACCCTGAGCCGTGTTCCGGCCTCGTCCCAGGGGTGCAGGGCACCCAGAAGGTCCTGGCCCCCCAGAGCAGGGCACCGCGCGCTCTGTGGACGCGGGTCGCTCGGCAGCCGGTAGACCCAGCGCGTCTCTGTCCCCCTGTTGTAGGATCGTGTGCGAGACCAAAGCGGTCACGTTCACGCGTCCCAGGAAGTACATAGTGTCCTCGGGCCTGGAGCCGCCGGAGCTGGGCTACGTGGACATTCGCACCTTGGCGGACGGCGTGTGCCGCTACGACCTCAACGACGTGGACGTGGCCTGGCTGCAGCTCGCCAACGAGGAGTTCAAGGAGATGGGTGAGCAGGCGGCGCCCGCGTTGTGTCACGGTATTCCTGTCGTGCCAGCGTCACAGTCCCTCGGCCTCACGGAGCGCGTGCCGACGGTCTGTCCAGCGGACAGGTTCTGTGTGTTCTTTCCCGCTGCATCACACATGCATGTGCCCCTCTGCAGCTGGTTCTGCTCTCTCTGCAGAGGTAGACCAGGAGTCTCGGGAGGTGTGGGGAGGCTGCGCCGGCTGCACTGCTCAGGGAAGGAGTCAGTAAGGCGCTTCCTCAGTGCTTGCTGTGAAGGAGCCTCCCAGACCTTGCAGTGAAAAGTGGGTTCCTTTGCAAGCCCACGTGTGGAAGAAACAGCAAGCTCAGACCTTGTCTCTTCCTGAGGCCTTTTATCCAGATCTCCAGTCAGGCTTAATCCCATTCAGTGTGTGAAGACATCGTGGTTTTTTTCTTTCTTTCTTTTTTTTTTTTTTAGGATGATGATTTAAAGGTTTAAGTCACTTTTCCGACTGTCTTCAGGAAAACAGCAACAGCAAATCTCAGTCTGGGTTTGCATCCTGCTGGATCACAGTTTCTAGGAAACTTAGTTTGCTACAAGCACCATGTTTGATATATTTCCCTGATTGGTGCTTCTTCATTTTTAGTTAAAAATACTCCGTAATCTTTCACTGAAAAGTCAGTGTTTGGGTTGCAGAATTGAAACAAAAAACATAGCTAGTGCTGCCCAAGGAGAAGTGAAAAATGAGAACACGACCAGGAAACCAAAATCAGAATCACCTGTAAAAACTCTACGGCTTTTAGGAGATCAGTTTTGATACTTCGCTTGTGTTAGTCTAGCGCTGTTGCAGGACAGAGTGTTTTTTTTTAGCGTGCCATTTTTTTGTGCTTTCCTTAGTTTGTGCTGGAGCAGCCCTGAGTGTCTAGGAAGGAGGCGTGTGAAGGCTGCAGATCTCATGGGCTGTAGATTCTGAAGGGAAGCTGGGGCTGCTGGCGCTGCTCCCTCCGAGGAAATAACGGGTGCGGTTCCGCAGGGCTGCCCGAGCTGGACGAGCAGAGCATGGAGCGGGTCCTGGAGGAGTTTGAGCAGCGGTGCTGCGACAGCATGAGCCACGCCATCGAGACCGAGGAGGGCCTGGGCATCGAGTACGACGAGGACGTCGTCTGCGACGTCTGTCAGTCCCCGGATGGAGAGGATGGCAACGAGATGGTGTTTTGTGACAAGTGCAACATCTGCGTGCACCAGGTACGGCCGCGCAGCCGCCGTGGGGGATGCAGGGGCGCTCCAGGCCCTTCTCCAAGCCCTTAGATTGGTTACCTTGGTAGTTGGGGGTTTTCCGGTGGCAGTCACTGTTCTGTTAAGTTTTTCCAGAGTTGACCGTTGAGCAGCAGGGTGTTTTCAGAAATGATATAATCAGAAATTTCCTTTAATTGTAAACTGTCATGCTGAGAGAGCTAAAAGATGGCATTGTAGCCTGTGTGTGAAGGAAGCTACAAGCATGCCCCATGAACACGTGCAGATGGGCCCTGTGGTACCTTCTCACTTCCCTGGCTCTGTTCCTGCATTTGTCCCTTGCTGCACACTCTTGGATACTCGCAGCGTCAGCAACCCTTAGGCTCAGCAGGGAGGAAGAGAGAACTGAATCAGTTGTCAGGCCCACAGCTGGATTTATCCCAACACTTCTGCCTTTGTGAAGATCCTACCAATGTGAGCTGGGCAAAGCGAGCAGCACAATGTGCCACCTCTTGGTGGCCCTTGAACAGGCTCTTTTAGTGCAGGAGAACAGATGCTCTTGTGGCCTCTGTGTTTCCCTGGCTGCTCCTTTCTGTGGGCGATACCTTCCCAGGGCCCGTCCAGCCGCCTTCCCAGCTTCAAAAGGGTTGCTGTGCATGCAGAGCTGGGAAGGCTGGGTCAGCCTGTAAGCAAGGCAGTGTTTTCTTGCTCATGTTACCTGCGTCTGTATTTGTACATATGGTAAAGGAATATGGTTACAAAAGCAGTAAAGTATGAGCTGCTAGCTAGCAAGTGCTCCAGGAGTAAAGTCAGTGCTTGAAGACCTGTAGCTGTTCCACGCTAATCTGTAATCACAGCCAATCTGAAACTTAAATAGGATTAAAATTGATACTAGTTTGGATGGAGGTCCCCATAAAGAAACAGTTTTCTGAGACAAGTGATCCTACTTAGTCCCCACGCTGCGCTCCTCCCTCTGAATAAGCAGTACAGGGACCAGGGCTTTGGAGAAACACTGGGTTTTGCTCTTGAGTTCCTGGATGTGCCTTTTGACTTGGGTGCAGGCCCATGCTGTCACTTACAGGCTTTCTCATACCGAGCCCTGCAGCTCACAGTGCTCAGGGTTGCCGCTGGGGCTCCCTTTTCTCTTTATTTTCCCTGCTGAAGTGTGGGCCGTGGGTTTTTCTTACATTAAAAGTTGGTGTTGGCTTCCTGGTTTTCTTGCTCAGAGGAAAAATCTCTTTGGGGAATGGGATGTGCGGTTGGCTAAGTTTAGGAAGCATCCTGAGATGCTCCCCAACTAATGTGTTTATATATATATATATATTTAATAATAAAAATTATGTGTGAATGTAAAATGCATACACATCTAACATAAACGTGTGCATGCATAGTCTGTAGATGCATATGTGTATACATATCACATGTGTGTGCATGTGTGTGTAGGTATTTTATATACGTTCTAGTAGCATTCTGAGAGTTGTGCCAAGGTACCTGTAATCAGCTAAACAAGCAACAGGCCTGTGTGTTGTTGTTCCCGGTGCTGGCGCCGGCGCAGGCCTGCTACGGCATCCTCAAAGTGCCCGAGGGCAGCTGGCTGTGCCGCACGTGCGCGCTCGGCCTGCGCCCCAAGTGCCTGCTGTGCCCCAAGAAGGGAGGCGCCATGAAGCCCACGCGGAGCGGCACCAAGTGGGTCCACGTCAGCTGCGCCCTCTGGATCCCCGAGGTAGGGCCGGAGCCCGGCGGGATGGGGAGGCGGGGGAGAAGGAGCGCGGCTGAGACGGGCACTAGCCTGGTGCCATGAGGGCAGTGGAAAAGGCTAATCAGGAATGCAGCCGCTTCCAGTGAGCTGTAAAGCCTGCGGGATGGAGCGTCCCTAGGAGGGCACTCGTGTTAGCTGTGGCAGCCCTAGTTCGGCTGCGAAAGGGCAAAGTAGGCAGTGCTCTTTATAGCAAGATCTGCTTTGTTTTCTAGACTGAAATTTAAAAGTGAGTTAACGGAGGTTCAAGACGTAACAGAGTTTTTACAGGTTCTGATAAACACATCTTGACACTCTCCAAAAATTTTAAATTGGTAGTGCTCAATTTGTAACTATTTTGTGCCTATACTGAAGACCTGAATCTTTTTAAAAGTACCTTTGGATGTTTGTTTCTTTATAAAGTGAAGAAATCAAAACATGCTGATTTGAAGGAATTACATCTTTCTATGAAGTTGCGTCCTGTTCAGTTAACTGCATGGTAGTCACTCTGTGTTCTTATGCTTCTTTCCTTTAGGTGAGCATTGGCAGCCCGGAAAAAATGGAACCTATTACGAAGGTTTCTCACATTCCCAGCAGTAGATGGGCGTTAGTGTGCAGCCTTTGTAATGAAAAAGTTGGCGCTTCAATACAGGTAATTCAGTAGCATCAGTATTTGTTTTAGAGGTGCTTTTGCTTTGTCGCTTTTACTCTCTAGTAAAATGCTAGTCATAATAGCCAAGGGTTTCCAGACTTGCCAACCGCTGAACACTGCTTACTCGGGCACTAGAACTGGCTGGTTGGTTAGGTCTAGCTTTGCATTTCTTATTTTAGACACAACCAAATGTTGGAACTTGTTGATTGCGAGTGTAGCTGGGATTAAAGTGTTAAAAGAGTTTTTTCTTCTGTTTCTGTGGGGTTTTGTTGCTGCAGCTTTTGCTGTTCTGAGGGAAACATTTGACCTGCTAATATTAGGCTTTTTGAACGGCAGGCAGGTAAGTAGCCCACCCAGGATCCAGTCAGGCCAAGAGCTGAGGAATTGACCCCCATTTCCACCACTGGTGGTGGATAAAATCTGAGGATTTGGGTGTATTTTTAAGGAAGAGGAGCCCCCGGGTGTGACGTCCCCAGTAGAGGCAGCGTCGCTTTCTTGTTCTGAGTCCTCCTACTTGCCTTTTCCGAGCAATGTGGAGGGCTCAGGGCAGCAGGGCGGAGCAGAATCCCAGAGATTCCCATTCCCTGGGTAGCTCCGTAGCCTGCGCGTGCCAGGGAGCCACGCGCCGTGTTTCCCGCTGCAGGAGCTCTCCGTGTGCAGTAGACAAACAAGTCCTGCTCAGGTGCAAAGGCTGCAGAAAGGGCCTTTGTTCCTGGCCAGCTGCTCTCCCTGCGCATCCAGTTGGATACAGAGGCAGTGGTTGGTTCTCCCTGGGAATTGCTGCTGCTCCCAAAGCACAGAATTGATCCCACCGGAGCGTTTCCGACTGGGCACAGTGCTCACTGCTTTATTTTGTATGCGTAACTGCAGCAGTCTGTTAGTTGTGAAGTACTTGGGCATCCTCTGCAGTGGAAAACCATTCAGTTTAAGCAATAACTTTGAGAGCAATTTTAAAATCTAGAGCGACTGAGAAAAACACATGAGTTAGACCCCAGGTTTGTGCAAGGGGACCCAAGAGACGAGGCACAAGTTTGAACTTACTCCGGAACAAATGATGAGAGCAAGTGCAGGTGACCTACTCGGGTAAAGTGATATCATTGTCTAGGAGAAGACAATAAAGTGTAACGTGGTGTTTGTGCTAATGCTTTCCACCTTCCAAGGGCTGCAAATGCCTCAGAAAAATGGCCATCAGAAGGCCCCTGGGGACAGCCGGGAAGGCACCGCTGTCTGGGTTTTACAGGGAGGAGGGAACAGGGCTGCCCTTAGCCTAGTGCTGCAGAATCCGTGGTGGTTAGAGTGGAATTAGGATGCAAAAATTCCTAAAGTCCTACACTTCTAAAAGCTAAATGCCATCCATTTCCCCTTTTCCTCTGCCTGCTCAGAGCCATTTGATGAAGTTGCCAGAAAAAGTTGTAAACCAGCCATGCAGAGGGAGCTCCAGTGAAACCCGTCAGTCTGTTTCCATTTAAAGGGATGTATAAAATAGTAAACGTTAAGTAAAGAAAATAAATCTGTCCACAGCATATAAATCTGTAAACATAATACCTCCTCGCAGACCTGTCCCCTTCCTCTTGGAGAGAAGCTGTTCTGTTCATTTCTGCAGCCCTCTTCAGAGGGGCGGCTGCAGGAGCTTTCTGTGAACACGGAGGAGGAAACTGCGGTTCGCGCTGCCGTCTCGCAGGAGCTGGGAAGGACAGGCAGGAGAAAAGCCCCGAGCTGGGAAGGACGGGCAGGAGAAAAGCCCCGTTGGTGCCGCAAGGCCCCTGCCCCAAGGGCAGAGCGTCCTGCAGAGCTGCTCTCAATGCCACAGCAGCAGCCAGGGAGCCCCAGCCTGCAGGGCGGCCCCGGGCGGCTGCGGCCGCACACGCGGCATCGCCGCCAGAGAAGCGTCTTGTGTAAATGTCCCCCCGGGCTGCTCGCGCCCTGCTTGGTAGTGAGAGAAGAAAGAGCAGAAGATGCTCTTATTGGAAACAAAAGAAAGCACCCCCGCCATGCACCAAACCCCGCTGCATATATTGATGTTATTAGGGAAGGCTGATTGGCATCTCGGGCAGGGAAAGCCCAGCGCGCCTCCCTGTGCCGGCCGGCTGCTGAGTCAGCCCCCGCGGGAAAGCCCAGAGGAGAAGGGCAGTTGGCAGCTTTACAGGGTACTATGTAAGAGTCCTAGCGTAGCGAATTCCTCCTGAGGGGTGGATGATTTGGATAAGGTGCAGTTTTGTTCCCTCCTAGTTAATGTCAGCTACATTAATTTCCATTTTTCATTATTTGTACTGGGGACGGAAGTGTGAGCTGATAGAAATACTTGTATACATAAGTGTTGGTGTTGGGTGTGCACGTATGTATGAACATGCTAGGAACATGTTTAACCTAGTTTAAACCGTGTTTATGCTAGGAACATATTTAAACCTTTAAATTTATGACTAGTAATAGTTACGACAGCATTTTGCAGGAGAAAATTATTTATAATTGAAATCAAGTGTTAAATGAGCAGAACTAGTGCCAATCCATGAGGGCCTGATTTCATTGGGGAGAATGAAAAATGGCAAAAAGAGAAAAAAAAAAAAAAAAAAAAAGAGTTGCGCCTTCTCCTTTGCCCCCAGGGTGACACAGAGCCCAACGGCAGAGTCACTCATCCCAGGGAGTCCCGGCCGCTCGGATCCCTGTAGGCAGCCCCGCTTCTTGTGCTTGGCTAATTCCGGTTTCATTTCCGCAGTGTTCGGTGAAGAACTGCAGAACAGCCTTTCACGTGACCTGCGCGTTTGAGCGCGGCTTGGAGATGAAGACCATCCTGGCGGAGAACGATGAGGTCAAGTTCAAGTCGTACTGCCCCAAGCACAGCGCGGCCAAGCCGGCGCCGGAGGGGCCGCTCCTTGCCCAAAGCCCAGGCTGGGAGAACGGGAACGGGCTCCAGGAGGGCGCTCGCGCTGCCCACATCGCCCCCTTCCATGGCATGGAGCAGAACCACGAGGAGGCCCACAGGGTCAGCGTGCGCAAGCAGAAGCTCCAGCAGCTGGAGGACGAGTTCTACACATTCGTCGAGGCCTCGGAAGTGGCTCAAGCGCTGCGGCTGCCCGAGGAGCCTGTGGGGTTCCTCTACCAGTACTGGAAGCTGAAGAGAAAAGCCAATTTCAACAAGCCCCTGATTACCCCAAAGAAGGATGAGGAGGACAATCTGGCCAAGCGCGAGCAGGATGTCCTGTTCAGGCGCTTGCAGCTCTTCACTCACCTCCGGCAGGACCTGGAGCGGGTAAGAGCGCGGCCCGGCTCGCGCTGCCGGCCGTGACTGCCCGTGCAGGTCGCCTGGCTCCCTCCAGCCCACTTGGCCAGGGACACCTAGCTGAGCTTGCACAGGGCAGGGTGGGTTAAACCCATTGCACTTTTGCAGTGGCAGGTTAGGCCCTGGGGTTGGCTGGTCCTGGCGTGCAGTGTCCAGCCATTACGTAGTCAGTGTCAGATCTGGGGTGGTGCTTCTGCTTGCTCTCTGGTGCTGTAGCCCACGGCGGGTAGCCCCTCTGCAGCCATGAGGGCTTCCTTTGCTCCTACCTTCTGGTGCACTCGGAAAAAAATCTCTCAGTTTCTCTTGATTTGAGCCACTCTCACGGAAAAACTGAACAAGAGGGATTTTTTTTTTCTTCAGTAGAGCTATGATTTCTGTAAAACTCATCAATTTGATGTCTTCTAGGTACGCAACCTCACCTACATGGTAACCCGGAGGGAAAAAATCAAGCGGTCTGTTTGCAGAGTTCAGGAGCAGATATTTAATGCCTACGCCAAGCAGCTGGAGCAGGAGCGCGTTTCAGGTAGGCCTCGCCGCCGGCTCCGGCGCCGCATGCGCTTCCTGCAGCCCCGCCACCCTCTCCAGGGACAACAGGACCTCGCTTGGGCTCAGTGAAACCTTGTGTGGGCCACCCTGCACCAGCAGCCTGGACATGAGACTCTGGGGCAGCTCCAGCGGTGGCCACGTTGCCATAGGAGGGGATGTGTCTGCTCTCACCTGCAGGCTCCTAGGGGCCCTGCTAGCTCTGATCCTTTCAGGTGTGAGTTTTGTGCTTAAATTAATGACAGAGACATGTGAGTGCCACACGGCACCCAGTTGATCAGTGTTGCTTTGTTAGTGCTTATCATGTGTTTCTTTACCACCACAGATGGTAGTTTAAAGAAATGCATTTGGAAAGGGTAGCAGGTGGAGCTTTTGAAACAAGATGACTTTTCTTTCTGCCTCTTCTCAGTGGCAGTAAACTCATCTCTCTTCTCAGAGATGAAAAGACTTGAGGCTGGTCTTGTTAATCACTCACGAGCCTTGAGGAATGATAACCCATTTCAGAGAGATGCTTGCTGCTGCCCCCTGCCCCAGCCTGGGCTTTAGTGCATGGAGCAGCTGGGTACCCCCTGCTGAGGCTGCTGCTTAAGCAGGAGGAGCTCCTGGACAGGCCGCCAACTGTCCCTAGATGCTGAAGGCCCCACCCCGGGCACCAAGAGGAGAGCTGGAAGGGGTGCAGTTCAGCGCAGTGGGATATAACCAGGGTCAACAAGTGCTTGGTTTTAATTCAAATTGTTTACGTTTAGGTGTGCCTTGTTCCTCCTCCTCAGTGGAAAGCGTGGTTTTGTTCAACAGCCCCTCCTTGGGCCCCGACGCCCCCAAGATAGAGGACTTAAAGTGGCACTCGGCCTTCTTCCGGAAGCAGCTGGGCACGTCCCTGGGGCGCCCGGCGAGGAAGGCGCTGAGGAGCAGCGGCGGCGGCGGCGGCAGCGCAGGGCGGCGCACGGGCCCCACGGGCAAGGCGCTGCGGCTGCCCGGCCCCCGCGTCCACGG
>JAVCKT010012887.1:0-18060 GCA_032273925.1 Rhynchotus rufescens
ACTTGCAGACAAATATTAACATAGTCATGAATTAAGCTTTTAATCCCTTTTATTATAAATTGAATATCTTTATTTTAACAAACATCAACAATGCACATTATTGTGCTCCAAACTATTCATTACTATTCCCCACAGTGTACCATTACATGATACGCCATAATACATGTGTTAATATAATGCCAAGCATCTGCTTGAGTATTCCATAGTATATTTCATTCTCTCCCGCTCTCTCTTTTCGTTTAAACAAAGAGGTGATCCCACAAAAGACACTTTTTATAGAGGAAACCACACTGTCATTCAGTGCTACGCTGTCAAAGGACAGGGTACAAGCCATTTCCTGATGATTTAGGAACTGGTTCTTAGTTTGGGGGTCCTTGACAGTAAGAAATAGGCTTAGGGGCAACCATAAGAAAGAGGTGGATGTGAGGTAGTTTGTTTAACTTGTAGGGTATGGAGAGAGTCACCAGTGATTTGCCATTGGTCTTGGAGTTGTTTTCCCCAGAGCTGCAATACTGAGAGCTGCCAGTGGGCTCTGTGCTGAGACTATTCTGTGGAGCACCAGGTAGAAAACCTCAGATATTAACCTCAGAATTCCCCAGGAAAATTAACTTTAGGTTATTCAGGTGACGCCTTGATGAGACTTGTGACTACTCTCATAAGTACAAACTATCATGCATATAACCTTAGATTAAAATATATATTATATATATATATATATTTTTAACAATTTCAAGCAATGCTAGCTTCTCAGACTAACTGAAAACCTGAGGGGTTATTTAAAACCCATATAAAACTGATGGAAAATACAAAAAACATTAATGAAAACTCAAATATGAAAATAAAATAAAAACAAACAAGCAAAAAATAATACAAACCAGAACTAAGTTCATGAAGAAAATAAGGCAGTAGGACTTTTGTCTTATATTGCATTACATCTGTCAGTCACTTCCTGTGACAGCTGACAGTAACTGAGAGAACATGGCTTAGTATGTGACCTTCTTATAGATAGGCCAGATGGTTAAAAGGTACACAAAAGTGGAAAAAAAAAAACCCACTTGCCCTACACATACATAACTCCACCAAAATCAATGGACTCTAACAATGTAATCAGAATGTGATGTGAAAGGGGAAGAGGAAAGGGAAGAGAAAAGAGAAGATGAAGGAGCAGCACTTAAATTGTATGCAATATTTGTCAAGTGCAAGAAAAAAAAATATAGAAAATATGTCAATTTTATCGAAGTTTTGACATGTTTTTCAGCTTCCACAAGAGGATTGATGCTGCAAATATATTAGTAGAATACTTAATGACTGTGGTTCCTCTCTAACCCCACCTACGAACTCCAATCCTGTAGCTAGTCTGCCTTTTAAAAGAAACACATGAGAATCTTTTAAAAAGAAAAGGGATAAAAACCCAAAACACTGGGAGAAAAACAAAACATTCAGGCAATCGTACTGTCATACTAGAAAGTGTTACATTTCTGTCTAAGCAACTAGTTTGTTTTCATTTTTTATTTTTATAAAGCCTGTTTTTATTCTAGTCAAAAATGTCAATAAAAAATGACAAACGATTGTTACATTTAAATGAAAGGTTGTTGTTCTAAATATATCATCCCAGAGATCTCATCAATTACTGTAAAAAAATTCTTCTGAAAATATATTCTAATAGATCAAATAAATTGTAGCTAAGCAGGAAGAAAAAGGAAAATGGATTATAGTATATGGGTTATGTTTTAAAAGCTGTACATCAAGTTTAAACAATTCAGTGTAATCTTCATTATCCCCCAAAAAGCCTTTTGATTGTTTTATTCCTCCAAATGTGCCCGATTTAAATATTTTTCAAGCTTTACATATCGTATCTATGTTATTAGCTCTGTAAAGTGTTTACACGAAGGCTCAAAATGCAATCCTCAAGGCACTGTAATTTACAGAGAAGCTAACACTGTCATAATAACATCTTTATCCTACAACATATCAGAGCTTAAAGTAATATTGCCAAGTAAAACAAATCCCATTAAAGACAACGGACAACCAGCAATAAAATTATAGTATGCTGAATCACCCATGTGAGAGCACTGTGGAAGCCAGGCTTTGAAAGGGTTGTAAAGGAGAACGATAAAGCAAACGATGAGAACACGGAGTGAATAGAGCACAGACCCTATTAGAAGTCCAGTATAGATCCTTCCACCTCTAGGTCATTTGGTAGAAGAGAACCCGACTTCTATACACAGTAATTAAAGCTCTTTGCTGGCTTCTATAGAATAAGTCAATGGTCACACTAAGTCCAGTGCTTAATGAATATGTAATTATCTTCTACATTACAAGGAACAAACCCCTACCAAAATAAATAGTAGCACTGAGTAAACACAGAACTTTGTTCCTGCAGCTGCTAATCAGCTGCAACATTTTAAAGACTTACTGAGTTTCATTAACAAATAAAGCAGATGTCCCAATGCACACAAACCACTAGCAAAGAGATGTGACAACTGTGTGGCAAAATCACCAACTTAGTCAAAAAATACCTGGCATAAACCTAGGGCCATAGTGGCAGAATACTGCTAGGGTCTTTAGGGAATGAAAAGGATTTCCACTCTCCCTTCTGGGATATAGTCAGAATCACTTCGAAAGTGGTACTAACAGTGTCTTTCTCTCCTCCCTAGCATACTGCAAACTGCTGTTATTTTTATCATCCCAGACTGACTCACCACAGTCTTTACTGCACCCTCTGTAAGTCCTAACCTTCCAGGTAACTATTATAGGAGAAAAAATGGCATGTTTTCAGAAAGCTTGCTCATGACTACATTTTTCGGCACAACGAAAGTTTTTCCATGAACTTTTAAGAATTCACTCTGACTAGTTATATTTATGTTAAAGGACGACCATAACTCTCCTTCTAGGGGACAGCAATTTCATTGCTCTAAAGTCATGAGAAATAAAGGCATGATCATAAAAAGCCAAAACTTGCTCTATCTATCTTAATTCTCTGATCTATATCCCTACTGAAATGTAAAAAATCCAAATATAAAAAATCCACCGTAGTAGATCCATAGTGACTGCAAGCATAGAAAAGAATACTGCTATGAGTTATAAAGAGTTATTATTCAATGAATTTGGAGGAGTTAAGAAAGAAAAAGAAGCTTTTAAGTATAACAAATTGTCAATTTAAAATGACCATATGTTACCATATACTTAGGTCTGAAGACCTAAAGTCTGAAAATTTTAACATTTTCATGGTGTGCTGAAACCCATCAAAGTCATTTCTTCTTCAGAAGTATTTTTTTCAGATTTGAGAAGTCAAAGCAAATCTCAGCTGTTCTGAAAATCTGAAATTCTGAAAAAAACATTTTTAAATAGGTATGCTGTCTCCTTGGAATTTTCAGTGAGGTGCTCTTCTCTGTAACCTCCGAATATGGACAGTTTTGGTGAGTGATTTAGACTGATTATGATTTAGAAATAACTTTCTTCTATCAAACTGAACACCAAAACATGAAGCATATCAGGCCAACCGCATATTAGGAATAAATTCACAAGAGACAAAAGCACTTCACACTCAAAGTAAACTCTCATGGCCACATGATACAGCTGCATATTCCCAGATAAAAATGAATATTTTATTGCATCAGTATTGCTGATCCAGAGGGAGGAATAGCTTCATCTTTTGAGTACAAATTCTAAATAGCTGTGATAATTCTGCAATTGAACAGTGAAAAGTAAGATTCCTAGGATAGCAGAAATAAGTGTGTGTACCAGGGACATGACTGTAGTAGAAATTGTCCGAGATACTTCATTGGCTCTGCTGTCCAAAGGCACTCCTAGAGCATACTGTAATCTGCAGGGCACAAAGAAGGCCAAAGGTCTTTCTCCCTCATTCCAAGAGATGAAACACAAATCTTTGCTGTGGTTTTTAAAGCAAAAAAATATAATTCACCAGAGCAGTAGTTCATTTTTTTTTCCATTCATGAACGCTAGCAGAGGCTGACTTAAACTCCTTCACATATGTAGACTGAGGTAGACTGCTACATAACATGATACAAGTTTCCTTTTTTTTTTTTCCTGAATAATCATCTATTTTGGTTCTTGAAGAAGTAGTTCGGAATTTATCAGGAAGCCAAAGACTTCAATTTAAAAACAAACTAAAAAATAATGCATTTGTTATATCTTCAGCATACAACAGGCCATAGAATTTCACTCAGTAATTCTTCAAGGCCTTTGTTTTCAGCTGAGACCAAAGATATCTAAGATACTCATTTTTAATCCATCAACTTTTGACCCATCAAATCTCGAAAAATCTTTTGCCAATAGGTATTTATCCCCACACACTCTTTGTTTTCATTTTAACTCCATCCACATTATCCTTACAGATATTGAAGCTTTCTATGCATTTCCAGCTAATTTAAATTACCTTCTTCTGTGGAATATCTTCCTTCCATTTCATATAGGCACCACACAACTTATAGAATAAACAGAAGACCTAGATCAGCAATTCAAAAGGACAATAATTGCACTACAGGAATGTCAAGAGGAAGTCGATAGGGATTAGGTTATCTTGACACTACTATAGTAAAATTATTGTTGTTTCCTTTTTGCATTGTATCAGTGTCAAGAAGAACAAACCAGTGCTGGAGCTCTTTGATGAAAACTGCTGCAATAGCATATGGTAAAACAGTCACCCTAAGTGCAGTTTAAAGATGCTAAACAAAGAATGTGAAACAATCAAAATTATCTTCATTTTACTGAGTGAGAACTGGAGGACATAGAGATCTATCCAAGGCCTCACAGCCAGTTTGGGAGGCCCAGAACTTCTCAAGCCTTATAATCTCAGTCTGTTGTGTTACTAAAAACCTTCTTTCCTTCATAAAGTATTTTTTTTCTGGAGTTATTCTCAGATTTATATTTGCAAATTTTAGTAAAATAATGTCTGCAATCCATTCTGATCTGTCATTCATCTGTGAGTAGTTTGCTGTGAAAATATCACAAGTGTGTTCCCAAGTCCAGCTTGCTTTGACAGATGAAGATCTTCCTCCACATGATGCACTTCCTAGCCAGCACAATTGTAGCATGCAGAGATTGGAAACCCTGCAGCTAGCCAGGGAAAAAAAGTTCTAATTCCAAACACCGTAGTTATTGAACAAAAAAATGATTAATTCAATTTTACAAATCATTCCTCTATGCCATTTGTCACATCTTAAGAAAGTATCTGAACATTTGCATTGTAATAAAGTATCTTGATGCATTTGCAAAATGTCATCCAAATATGAACTAATTAATCTTTAATTGACTCCTTGATGTGAAGTATTTTGAGGAGTTATCACATTCCCATTACTGATGGTGGAAAATGAGACTCAGAAGTTAGGAAACTCAATGCCTAGTAGGACAGAACACGCTGAAATTAGACTTATGGTTCCTGGTGCTAGGTATGCAGCATAATCTTTCCCTTACAGAGACTTTCTGAATATCACACTAACAGAATTAGGTTTTCATGTTTTAACAGAAAAAGTTATGTTTTCCTTCTTAGAACAAGTAGAAATGGAAAAATAATCAACCAAATCAGAATAGAATCATTATGCCTTATTTTAGGAAAGTGTAGGCTATAATTACCTTGAAAAATCTCATAGGTCTCCTAGAGCCAAAGAATTTTTGTAAATACTAAATCATTCAAATGGACTTATGCATTAATAAATCAAATGGACTTTAGACCATGCTCACATTAAACTACAACTGTGCCATCATTAAACGAAAATCAATTGAAATCAATTTAGCTGGGATAAAACGTCCCCTTCCCCTGCTGCAGCTCATCTGGTGTGCTAACAGCTCCCTGTGATGAAACAGGTGCTTGTAAATTAATTAGCCTACTGAAACACACCTTAAAATGTATTTCCCAGAACACCCTGGCAGTGAGCCATCCTGGTCCCACGAGCTGATCAGTGTTCTGTAAATATTGAGATTTGATAAAGTAAACGCTACTCTGGCAGCAGATGGTTTGGAATGCTCTGTTGACATTGCCTGCGATTACTTGGATATGAAGACTTTGCTTCTCATAGACCTCCTCTGGGAGCCACTGGAGGACTTGATCCCCTCTCCAGCTATTTGCCTCCTAATTGAAAATCCTTATTCCCAGATGGAGCATAATGCTGCTGCTTCAGGCGTCTAGCTCTGCACTGCTTGACTGTTGATACATGGGTAATTGCTTTCAGTAATGCAGGTTAAATGTGACATTTAGTGCTTAATAAAAATTATCAAGGCCAAAGCCGTTTATCATTCTTACACTTGGGCTGTCAGTTCTAAAGGAATTTTCAATTCATTTGAATTCTTGCGGAAGAGGCAAGCAGCTCCTCCCCAGGAAACAGGGAAAGCCTGAAACCAAACTTCAGCATTTTTCTGCTTTAATTTTAAGATTTGTTTGCTAAACAAAACCCCTTTAAAATTAACCTATGAAACATGGCAACTATCCGCCTTTGTACTTAGCACTTAGTGTTGGTGAATAATATATAATCAGCAGCCACTGTGTACACAAAGCATATACAAAGGTGCACTACACTGCACCTTCTGCGGGTGGCTGGAAGCTGGAAGTTATTCCCCTTGTAGCATCATAAAGAAATGAACCTGAAAGAAAATGGACTCTGCTGAATTGAGTCATTTCAACCTCAAAGTGCTTAAAAATACGGGCAACAAAAGCTTCTGTGTCATGGTAGGCAGGACAGCTTCACTATGAACATTTAGGATAGCTGCTGTAGTATTTTGTTTTGTTTTTAAAAAAAGTGATGATCATTTGCAATGCATCAAAGAGACTAATACTAACTAACTAATAAACTAACTAGATAAGAGAGCAATGATGCAGTCAACTAAGGCTTATAAACAATACATCTAAAAACAGCATAACCTGGAACATGCTGACTGAGCAGTCCCAGTACAACCACATCCCTGCCTCCCACTCTCATCATCTGAGACACACAAACATAGTCTTTGGAAAGGATTTACTAATCTGTGAGTTTTAGCCTTCATTACATAGATAGCCAGGCTATCCTTTAGATTATTTCTTCTCAAAAAAGGTCATAACTGTTCCTCCTCTAATTCAGAGCTGGGATCATGATACTCCTAGCTCCTGCCCTATTTTTTGAAAGAACTGAAGTAAGTAGTTGGATACCCTTCCACCACACATCAGCTTTGGAGGGTTTGTTTTAAGCCTAAAGGAAAATAATTGCTCTATCCTCTGCATATCAGCCAAACTGAAATGGACAGCAGCATAGGAAAGAAGAATAAGCTGAAAGGAGATCAGGAGCAGAACTGGGTGCTCTAAGAACACTGCATCCCTCAGCTTTCCATAAATCTTCTTTGTGCCTCATCTCCTGAACAGTTTTCAGTGAACTTAACCAGTGTGCCACACAGAAGTTAGTGCGAGGAGGGACTCTCCTTCAAATATTAAAACTACTGTTTTCAGGGCATTTCAGTTCAGTGCATTATATGATTAAATTCGATCTAAGTTCAAATAAAAAGACATATGCTCTATCACTCTCAATACAACAGTCAAGCAGAGTTTTTGGTATTTGAATTTTTTGCTGAAAATTTAATATTTTTAACAACATCAACAAACCTCAGAAAACTATTGCACAGCATGCTGGTGAGCAGCTTTTGTTCTATGCTTTATATAATTTAGAGGATGCCTTAGACATTTGATTTCAATACATTGCCATTTTTAATTGCTAGAGCAGATCTAGACATACTGGTGAGCTGGATGGCTGAAAGCCAATAGTGTCCTGCAAGCGATACCAATTAATTCAGAAGGATTTCTTTCTCCAGATACTGTGGCAAATGGTGATAACTCCTACGGCATAAACTGTTCTTGACAAAATTCATAAACCCCAGCAGTTATTTTAGAAAAAGCACTCATTTTCCACTTTGCTTATTTCATTTCGTAGAGCTCAGCTCTTCTTCTCCATGTCTCTATTGTCACCAATATCTCATTTTGCTAATTTCCAGGATCCAACACCTTATATATATTTATTTTTTCAGTTTAGAATGTTACTCTTAATACCAGAAGGCTTAAGAATTGTGAGGTCACCTCAAACTTAAGACAAACTATGCGAAAATGAATTTCTCCCCTTGAGGGTGGCAGTCTGAGAACCTGGGTATGGATACATGGACATCTCAGGACAAAATCTTTTAGTTAAATGTGAAGTCTAAAGAAATCACCTTCCCCGGGTAGGCATCTAAATGAGGTGATGTGTCTATCATGCATCCATTTTTTCCTGAATAACTAGGAGGTTTTAATGTTTGAAATCTGGTACCAAATCTCCTTTGAAACTAGGTTTCCCCATAAAGATTTGAAACAGCTGTCACGTGTACAGTGTCTCTGGTCTACTTATTCCTTATCTATCTGACTCCATCACATACTGCCAACATCTGGAATTGCCCATTATGAACCTATACAGGAATACAATGGAAGTCATAGATTTAAGTGTTTCCCCTTCTAATAGAAAATACTTGTTATTCATACAGAAGTCCAGGACAGACTCCAAGTTTAGAGAGGTATCATATAGGTCTCTCAGCATTCCTACTGTTATCTACTGAACTTCCCAAATTATAGGAACTGACTTTGGCAGATTATTTGCTGTAGATACTTTTCTCTTTTTCTTCTATGCTGGAATACCATATCTTAGGAAGTCCTCTGGGGAAAATAACTTAAAAAATATATAGTGGATGCTAAGTAACTTAATGGATAATAAAGTGCTTTGCGCTTCTGGGACTGCTATTTAAAGACCAACCTGGTGTTTTTATGTAAAATAGGTATTTCAATCTTGGGACCTCACTCAGCATTTCTGTAGGATTAACTGTAGGTAAAGCACTTTTTTTCCCCAGTAAGAGCACACTTTTCTAGAAGTCATTAACAAACTCCCACAGGACAAGTGGCCTTTCTCACCAGCTCCCCCTCAAAAGCAAGAGTTTCTAAGTAAAGAAGAGTAAAAAGAAAATCAGTAACGAAGTAGAATGTCTCTTCATCACATACACTAGAGTATGTGCTAGAGTATGGATTGAAGTAGTTAAATGTTGCATAATTTGGTATAAAGAAATATGGGTTTTGTCCTCTTCCTCAAAGTATGAAAAATTAGAATCAATCAATACTGCTCTATATGCATTAGAATGCATATACTATAATATATACATATATAATGCAATACTGCTCTATATGCATTAGAATTTATGATTTGAAATAAATCTAATGCTCTATATGCATTAGATTTATGATTTGAAATAAAAACAGTCATTTGTTTTATTCATCCTTAGGATAGGATAACATAAATTACTCCAGTCAATGTTTGTCTTTATGAGGCTTCAGAAATTTTTGGAAGAAAGTTGCACTGAAAGCGAAACAGCAAGCTACACAGCACACAGTATTCACCTCTGTAATAAGTGTATGAGATTTCCACAGAAATGCCTGCTCAGATTTTCTAAAATAGCTGAGGACATCTAGGTTCACGTCCAAAGCTATACAAAGTTTGGAAACACTAAAGAAAAAGAATACATGGCCCCTTGAAATGAGCCATCCTAGCATTCTCTGTATAACTGCATATGGAACACTGTCATGATATGAAAGGACAGCTGAATCTAAATTATAAATATAGTCAAAAATCACAAGCGGTAACCAGTTACTTTCTATCTACTTAGAACAGTTTCAGAATTGATCATTCAGAAGTGATCATGAGCAAGTGGGAACCCCAGTGAGCTTCCTCCAAGCTGAAAGAAATATTGCTCCAAACATTAAAGAAAAAATCTAAAACATGGACAAGATGCTCACTAAGATTAAGTATTTGTCACTGGCTCAGTTGTATCAAGATCAGTAAGAGAAAATCTTGCTTTCTCTTTGCATGCAACAGAAAACTGTTTCATGTAAAGAAAAAACACTACAATAGCCCTCTTGACTCATTTCTCTGCTCAGGGATCACAACCATGATAGACTAAACAGAATAAATTAGGAAATGTTCAGAGAATGGTAAAGAGTTGTGAAGCTCAGAGGGCCCACTTTGGCAGTCTCTAAGGAGTTTGTGGAAAAGACAAGGCAAGGCAGGCCAAGACAATCCGGCGACCTTTCTTTAGTGCTCTATGCAGAGATCTGGAGCAGCCAGTGTTATTCAGAGAAGGCACATTTGGAAGCCCAAGTTAATGTTACAAAAGGGACCTGACTAGGCGAAGGCAGTCAGTTAGAAAATAATAATGTTTCAAATGAAGTTGCGTGTCCTTCTTGTATGAACTTCCTTTCCTGAGGTTTAAACCTTACTTTCAATTCAAGCTCAGCTTAATTGAGACTAGTAAAGTTGGAGGTTACAGCTTCCTCAGAAATAATTGATTATAAGTATAAATGGTGTACTTAGTCCAACATTTTGTTCCTTTTCTGATGATGGTATGAATAATGACACTCTGTCATTATAACTTCTAGTGCCCTCTTTTGTGCTTTTGTGCATATGGCCCTTGAACAGCATGTACACAGCTGTGAGATGTCCTTGTAGTTGTCTCCTTTCTAGGTTGTCTTGTAAGAGTTCACCTCACGCCAGTGTTAATCTCCAACCTTCCTTACAAAGTTTCTTTAAATGTTACCCCAAAACTGCTATGCTATTACTCTATTACCATGTAGAAATTCTCAACCTTCTTTTCACCTTCTTTTACCCATAACTTAAAGATCTTCTAATCAGCTTTAACATCTCTTCAATTTGGTAGTGTCTTCTGTCTGATCTTGCTTGACTGCCAGAAAATTGTATTCAAGACCACTATTCTTAAGGGTTTCCAGACGCTACTCTCTTTCTAATCTGTCCAAAAGTTTTGGATTTTGTAATTTCTTTGGATCAAGGATTGGTACAAAGATCATTATTCTTGATCATTATTCTTCATTTTCCACACCTGCATGCAACCTGCGTATTTATGCAGTTATATAGCATATATTCTTTAGTTCACTGTGAGGTACCTGTAAAGACACTGCATAAATGAGATTTTAAGAATAAATATTGCACTAATTATTAAGCACTTGTTTAAATTCCAGCACAAAAACATATTGGTGTGAGATCCTATAAAAAGATGTCTAAGATGGGATTTACGATTTGGATGGGAGAAAAAATGAGCCCTTACATTACCATTTTTTGACTCTGTGCCTATCTCCAGATTAACAGCACTTTGGTTCCCAGCACACAGAATCTACGATCTAGACTCAGGCAATATGATTATACTCTCGTACTCAGAAGCAAACACAGCTTTTACTGAATAATTAAAAAATAAATCTTTTTAAGTTGTTAAAATGACTTAACTCTTTTAAAAATCAAAACCCATACCTGATTCTCAAATTAGGAGAAATTCTATGGCCCTCTTTGATGACAGAACACTCATTTTTAAGTGTTTCATTTAACGCAGCCTGAAAAACTGTGTTTTGAAGATTACCTACTAATGCTCACTACCAGAGAAGCCACTTTTATGCTTCTATAATGATCTGCCAGAAGTGTGTTTGACCACTAGTTTTGTTTTTTTTTCATGGAAAACCAAAGAATACAATTGACATAGAGTCTTCCCACAATAAACTACTGTTAATAATGGGTTCATGTCCATAAAATCTACATACTATTTAAAAAATAAAGGCTTATTACCGTGGTCATCATGAAAGACAGCCAGTTCTTTCAGAGTTAGGCTGAAGCTTCATGTAATGATGCAATAGCCAGATCTGGTTAGACAATAATAAGTAATAAATGCATAAGATTTATGCCCTGATCACTTAAATGCATTAATAATTTACAAAAAGATTAGGTAAAAATGGGTGTGGGAAGCAAATTCGCTTACACTGCAAGAAACTGTTCTCTCTGTAGGGATAGGAAAAAAAGACGACTCTGAAAAATGAAACGTTCCTTCATAACTGAAGGAGCCTGGTAGGTCAGCAGAAACTTATATCAAAATAAAGGACAATGGAAGAATATCTATAATGTATAAATGAAATGTTTTCCTTCCACTGAAAAAACTACAAAAGATCAGAATTATATTTTCAAGGGAGATCCAACCGATGCTGAGGAACTAAATAATATTATGCATCCTTGTAATAAAATAAGAAGTTATTAATCAAAAACAGACACTATCCAAGTAGGTTAATTGTATGGTCAGTGAAATAAAACCAAGAAGGGGGAATATTTTTCCTAATTTGGAAAGAACTGTCAACATCAAATGCTAAACAATAGCTGAAAAGTAAAAAAAAAAAAAAAAAAAAAAAAAAAAACCCAAAAAAAAAACCCCCCCAAAAAAAAAACAAAAAATTATTATTGGATTTAGTTAAGCCAAGAGTTTGGACAGACTGGACTCAACAGAGCATATGCTATTTTTGTGTTTGCAGTTTGTTAACTCCTTTCATCTTGAATGAGAACCTGAATGTAATAAACTAGAATTCATCCAGATGATTATTTCTCTTTCCTACTGGTCATTGATAATATATTCTCTCTATGGCCTTACCTAATATCTAAGCAGACATATGCTCTTACCTAAATGTAAAAATTGTACAGCATACTATGAAAACTCTCCAAGTGGAAGAATTGGGATCACTTTTAAAATAAAATCCCATGTATGAATTTTAGATGACCCAGGAGGCTGGGAGTAATGTCCAGTGATAGCCATCAGTAGGTAGGATCATCACCAGCAGTATATGAATAGGACTGCCTGATTTTCCCTCCATGTTCCTCAAGGCCTACAGCTACATAACTCATGCTCTTTTCTGCTTCTCATTCTGTGTGCTTTTGTTTTCTCACTGTCTGTTATTCCCTTTCTACCTCACATTTCCTTTTTTCCTCTCTTGATGATAGTCTTTGACTTTCTCTACCACACATTCTCCCAGTCATCTGTGCAAGACAGTCTGGCTGACAGTTTTGGTTGCCCTGGTGCAGCAACATGCAGAGAAAATCAGCAAGCTCCTCTCTAGCTCTTTTGGCCCCTAGTCCTTATGACAGTGACAGTACAGCTGCCTCAATTGTCCTCTGCATCTTGCAGCAACTTCCAGTGTCTCCACTCACCTCCAAGCATTTTCAAGTGTGAAGGCTGATGTCTCCAGACTTCCTCTGTAGTTGTTGGAGACAGAAATCCCTGCTCTGAATTGCCTCTAATTCAGGAAGAACCTGAGTTGGCTTCTCTGAATTAATCCCTAGAGGAAACCCTTTCTCCCTCTTGACTCTATAGGGTGACTATAGCCAGATTATTAAGCAATGCAAATTTCTCTCAGTCTCTAAGCGACTCTCCTCTTGAGCCTCCCTTTCCTAGAAAATCAGAACCACACAGCCTAAATAACAGCACACCAAAATCTCATTAAGGAGATTTTCCTAAAATACTGCAAAATAAGAAATCCACCACAGCATTTTTCTCAGCCAGGTACATCTAAACAAAGATCCAGGACTTTCTGATCAATAGACTCAAAGACATAGAGTGATAAAATGTGAAAATCTCTCATATGAAATCCATTTTTTCCCTTATATAACTTGCTTTTAAGTGTGTTTGTTTGTTTGTTTTTTAATATTAACCACACATCTCTATCACATTTCATTTGTACAATCTAAAAATGTTGTTTTGTTGGAATTGTTACACAGTTCTCCACTGTGTAATACCTATAATTGTCTCCAATTATTACAGATAATAAATCAAATTATTAGAAAATATGTAAAGAGTATGCAAGTTCAAAATAATGAAAAAAGAGTTTTTCTCTGAAACAAGTTTTGTGGGTTTCATAGGACTATTTTAAATGCTTTGTATGATATATACAGATAATGCAATTTAAATGAGTTCATAGTAGCTCAAAATAATGCTTTCAAAGTTTTCTGCAGTATAGAATTTCATTGCAAGCACCCCTTTTTGACAAAAAGTTAACTTTCTGAATATTTCAGAAATATTTTTGATTTGATTTGAAAGAATGAGCAGGCCTTTGAGTCTCCCTTTAAGTCTTATGTCCAGAGCAGAAGTTTTTGCAGAGTTTAAGTACTTCTCCTTGAACAGAGTTTTAGTAATCAGAGCCTAAAGAATTCCAGATCTGTGCCAGCAGTCAAGACACAGATTCAATGTGTATTTTGAAGAATTAGAGCTATTATGTTTTGCAGTCAGTTAAAAAATGTTCAGATGACTTTTTTCATCTTTTAAAAGATGACTGTAAAAGATGCGAGACTTTACAGCTTCAGATTTTCCAGTGACTTAATCCACTTTGAGGATAAGTGTCTTTGGTAAATATGGATATGTTAGTTTAGAAATGATACCCATCTCAAAATAATATTTGTTGTGACTTTTTGCTGTTTTTAGAGTGATTTACCAGGAAACAGAATTATGTCTGTGTTCATTTAGATTCTACATCTGTAGATTTTATAGTGCTATTCCTATGATATTCTGGCATCATGTGCGTGATATTTAATTATTTGAAAACATTCTGTGGAAACAATCAGATCCATGTAGTTGAGTCTGATTCTAATTTATCACTCTAGATAAGCATAGGCTTTCACTCACAATGTCATTCTGTTTTCTCCAAAATGACTGCATTGAAGGATTCTCAATGGACATATGTCTTCTGTTTCTAAACAGAGCTGATTTACCAGTGCAAATTTCTCTGTATTGCTTCCTCAAAATGTCTATTCTGCATTCCGCAGGAGAGAAGCTTAAGTGAAAACATTTAATGCCAATGTGAAATGACTGTTCTCTGTAACAAAACTGCGAAGGAGGATGCTGACTAATGAAACATGAATTCTTTTTACTTTATTATAAAAATAAAAAAGTAAAAGACTAACCACCAAATAAAAAAAATAATAATAATTCAGGGTCAAAAATAAAATACAAATCCAGGAATTTCATGAGACTAGAAGTCTGAGCAGTACATGTGAATACGATGAACCCAGTTTGAACAGCATTCTGTCCCAGAGGCCCACCTAGCCACCAATCTGGTAGCCAGCAATCACAGCAATCACAGGATCTAAGAATATCCCTTCTTCATTAAGAAACTAGTTCCATTATACAACATTTTTCACCATCTCCTGATTCATTAGGGTACAATTACTTTGCTAATTGAAGAACAGCAAGAACTGAAGAGATGCAAGAACTAGGCTCAAGCTGTGGACTTTTAGATAGTCAACACAGAAAAATTCTTAATTTATCATCTCCTGTATTTCTTTTGAAGTCTTCAAAGTATTACTCTCCAAGAAAAACTACATTGAGTTGGATATGAAGAGTTTCCTTAGTCCTTCAATACAATACCAGTAGGCTTTGTACTTTCACACAACCTTGCATGCAACACAGACTCAGCTGCATGTTATAAAAACATCCTGGTTGTAGGCTGCAAAGTCCACAGAATACTTTTGATGCCTTGAACACCAAATGCCTCACTAAAAATAACAGTTATGGCTGAGACCCAGAAGAACTGCACATCAAATCCTCAGCTCACCACTCTATCCAGAGCTAGCCCTAGGCAGTGTGGGCATGAAGTGCTGTGCTTTGCTTGACCGAAGGGCCAGAAATGATCTGTTTTATCAGTAGCATAGACACAACACTGGTAATGTGTGGCAAAATCCATATGGCACACACTTATGTATAAACTGAGTTTCCAGGTGATGTCTATAATGCCAGATAAAATAGGTAATGGGCTGTTTGCTGCCCTTGTGACCTACTGCTATGGCAATGGTCACATTTGTAGGTTTAACCCTTCTTCTGCTATGTCAATAGTGTCCATTAGGAATAATTTCTCTCATAGTCCTCTGATCCTTACTGGAAAATATTCTGATTGTGCAACAATGACCAAACCCATGCCTTGCCTTTGTTCTTTTTATAAAAATAATACCACTGACTAGATACCTCTTTTGCACTACAGAAGTCCCACCAAGCTTGCCTAACTAATAGTGTGGCATCTCAAGGGTGCTGGATTTCATATCCTTGTACAAGATCCCATTAGGAGATGGTGTGAGGAAAAGAAGAAAAGAAATGAAAATACAAAGTACCCAAATACCTTGTAATTCAAAGCTCTATATACTAAACATACAAGCTTCCAGTAACTGCTGCACCATAATCTTCCATAGCTACTGAGAGACCTCAGGATTCCTGAAAGTGACCTACTAGCAAAGAGCACTTCAAACACTGCTGTAGGGTTGGCACCCAAAGAGAGGTTAAGAATTGCTTTGTTCCTTGAGTGACAGATGTCTACAGTAGCGGAATGTGAAGGTTCAGATTTCACATAAGGCCAATGACCCATATGAGAGGAGCCTAATGGCTGGATATAGTGGATTACAGAGGTCTATTTTCCTTTATTATTTTTAATAAAATATTTATTTTGTTTAAAGACAAAGTGAGATTTATTGATCATAATAATTAGATTTTTTGATCATTATAAACCCTAAGTCACAGTGAAGTATGAAAGAATACAGAGATAATCAGCCTTGTGGATCTTTCTCATCCCATTTGTTTACTAATGTTCCTCAGGTGTTAGTTTTAGAGCAGACATCTGAAATCAGTTTAGCTGGCTCCTTTGAAATTTCTATAACAATTTGCTGAAAGACTGTGACATGGATGATGTCAGCAGTGTAAAGGCTGGATGGAAAACATGTAAAAAAAAATTCAGGTATGTAAAATGCAAAATAATAAAAAGCTTCTATGTTTTAAGCAAAAGATCTCAAAGCTCCCAAATCATTTGTATCTCATTTTTCTCTTTCATATATCCTAGATGTCCACTGTTTCATCTCAGACATTATTATTTCTTAATGTGGAGAAGTAACTGTCTAAATATAACTGAGAAAAAAATAAGTCAGTTTTCCTTTAAGGAATAAAACATATATAATGATATAATGTAAATAAAGCTGAGTTACTGTTGCTGTGGGAACCAAAACTTTGAATATCCTCACTATTGTACATTTAAATTCTATGCCATAATGTTGCATTAACTTTTTTGCTTTTTTTTTGCATTACATTTATATCTAATGTGATTCCATTTCCTACTCTTTACAGATGCAGATTAGCTGCTCTAATATTCCAGATGCAAAAACTGTTTTTGGTAAATCATATCAAAATGTTTCATGGAACTCACTGGAAAGTGTTGATATATGGAAATTGGTCTTTTTAAGAATTGCTCCTAAAACCCAAATTGCATATTTTGAATGGTACCCCCCACTTTTCTATCACCACCTCCCATATTTCTGTGGAATTAAAGGGAATGGCACTTCTGTGACATTTAAAAAGGGAAGTTCCTATTATTGCTGGTGTAATGCTTATTATAAATACACTGTAGAGCAAGTTACAGTAATACAAACAAACAAATATTAATAATAAAAGTTAACATCTTTTCCAATTTATCAGGTTTGCATTGATGATGAATCTTTCCCAGTGAACTATAAAGATTCTGATATATGAAAAACCTGCATAGTTTGTGTGCTTATTCACAAGAAAGTAATTTCAGAATATAATTCATGACCAATGACCTATGAACCAACAATTGACTGCAAACTTATTACAGTATTGAATGTATGCATTTAAAGTATGTTGTGTGTTATACTTTTGCTGGAAACATTCTCTTCTTTGTTAAAGATAAGCCCTTTGGAAATTTTCTGTTTTTCTGTTCTTTCTCTAGTCATTTCCTGTCTTTTTGGCAAGTCTGTTCCAGTTCAGTATAAGATAATGACAAATTAATTCCAGCTAAGAGTCAAATATTTTAGGTATAACACAGAATATTTTTATAATGAATATAATTGTAATTATTGAGATTAATCTACCTGAGGAAAAATAGAGAAGGTTCCCAAAAAAAAGTATTAAAAGAATGCCCATTAAAATCAAGGTAGACCATAGTTCAATATTATTTAAGAGACTGGTTGCTTTCAAACAATTAATATGAGACCTCTCTCATATCTAAATTATACCAATAAATTATATTATTTCAATGAACAGTATTGATAAAAAAAAAAAATGCTGAGAGCACAGAACTGAGTCAGGTATTGTCCAGTTCCTACTAAAATATTTTTCCCCAGGAAATCTTGCAAAGTTATACTGTACTGAAAATGAAGCATGGAAACAAAAACCAACGTGCTTTGTTGCTGCCCGTAATCC